>JAHZMW010004433.1:0-14027 GCA_027743745.1 Alloscopus bannaensis
GTTTTAAGCCATTTCCGAGACACACCGTTGAATCGCAAGTCCAAAAGGCAGGGTCATTGTAGTCCTCGGTGCTGTAAAGCTTTCGAACAATTTTCAGTTCCTCTGCAAAACAAAAAGATGCTTAGTACTCTGGTCGCCACACTGTACTACACACATCTGTCCATGATGAAAAATGGTATATAAGCTTTAAAATTGATAAAGTGAGACTTACTTTTTTCCACCTCCTCAAAATCCTTTAGTTGTTTGATGTACCTTCGTTTGGAAGGAACAAGCTCGTCCGTGGATGGTCCGCCAGAACATTGAGCTTCTGAAATATAGTATAAACAAAAGTGGTTCAGCATAAAGTGCTGCGTGTTAAAAAAATTAATTGGACTGAAGTGTTCTAAATTTTGAAAGAGCTTACCAGTGCAGCAGAACACTTTCTGCTGCATCATGACAGAAATTTTGGGCGAAAGGCTAGTGGATTTCACTTTCGACACACGAGTCGGGAAGCAAAAATACACAAGTAATATAAAATTTTAATTGGGATTTTTAAAAAAGGTCAGAGCCACTTGTTCGACTGTCAAGAGACCTGTACCACTAGACTGGGTAACTCCAACGGATAGCCAAAGAAAATGCCTCAGCCTTTTAAATACCATTCTCAGCGACACGAAGAAAGGTTTGTATGCCTTTTTCGTCCTCTCTGCATCTGGTGGAAGTGGAAAAACGCGGCTCTTGTCTTTGTACAGCTCACAGCTCACGAAACAAAGCGTGGAGCATGTAATTATAACGCCAACTGGAATGAGTGCCGCAATATATATAAACGCTATGACAGTACATTCATTTCTGTCCATAATCTTCCCTCGGAAATCTCCAGAGTCTCTCGCTGCCGAGTCAATGCCCAAGAAAGTCAGAGAGCGTCTCAAGCGTATACAAATAGTCATTATCGATGAGGCAAGCATGGTATCAAGTGCGCTTTTGCATTTGGTGATAACACGAATGCAGATTGCAAAAAATGTAAAGGATAAATCTACTTTGCCATGCAGTTTTATAATAAACTTAGACTATATGCAGATGAAACATGTCATGGCTTATTCGCTTTTTGGAGATCCATCAGAATGTAAAGACGAGTTATCCAAAATTGGGAGGGAGTTTTTTGCGAAGAAGACTCACACATTTCATCTTACAGGAAACGTGCGTCAACAAACAGATCCAAATTTTTTTTGCTGTACTTCAGCACATACATGACTGTGTTGTTACTCAGGATGACATTAGGCTGTTGGAAACAAGACTTTCTTCCAACTTATCACAAGAAGAAATTGATTCTTTTCACAATGATATCCACATGTACGCATACAATGAGGATTGCATTGCTTGGAATCAAGATTGGATAAAAAAGTTGAACGTTCCTACACGACGTCTGGATGCCATAATTGAACCCAACTGTAATATATGTAGAAAAGAGTTCCATCCTTTATTTATTGCAAACTATCCACTTCCACTATTACTAACGCAAAATTTACTCCTCTAAATGAATTTGTTCAACGGTGCAAGCTGCAAGTTGGAGTCCATATATTTCCAAAATCAAACAGATTTCTACCCAACATTTATCACTGTAAAGTTTGACAACTTTGTCGGATCAAAATTAATTGATCAAAGTTTTCCTATTGTAATTCACGAGGACACCATATTTTGTGACCATCGGAAAGAAGTGTTAAAAATCAAATTCTTTCCATTGTTAAATAAATCCGCGATTTCAATTACGAGGTCGCAAGGACAAAGCTTTAAAAGAGCGGTTTTATCATTGAAGCATTTAGGTGTGAACGACCCTAGAACTTACGTCGGAATTTCTAGACTGGTTTCGCTTCAGAATTTAATGATAATTGCAGACAAGCCTCTGGGAAAATACTTTCGACATGCCCCAATTCAACAAATGTGACGTGTGCGATCGCATTTATTCAGTTCTCCTTGAACCCGAACTATATTCCAATTTATGTAAATATTGTACAATAGCATGTGAAGATAGAAATATATGGCCTCATTTAATAATTGCCAGATTAATAAAATTTGGAATTGATAAGCCTCTCACGGATTTTGAAGAACTTGAATTATTAAAATCAAATTTGTTAAACCAATACAAGGATAAACACAGACTTTTTGCTCAGCTCTTAAGACGACTAAAAAGGAAGTTTGCAGTGTGAGTGAACCTTAGTTTTGCATCAGACTTCACGATGGACGGCAAAAAACTGTTGAAATCATTTGAGTGCTATTTGTGTACATTCAAAACCAACAATTTTAATTTATTAATTGAGCACAGTGTGAGCACTCATCAATGCCGATGTGGAGAAACGTTTGTTTCCAAACGCGGTCACGTTTGCAGTGAGCCTCATGTAGGAGGAGGAATTCCGCAATTGCCCATATCCGACACCGGAGAATCGGTTTTTACACAAGAGAGAGGTTTCAAAGATTCGGTGGCAGTCTTCAGCTACAAATTTACCAAACAAATACTTTTCGTATCAGAAGCTGTGGAAAGCATTATCGACTCGCTAGTAAAATTGATTGAAGCATATCTGGAGTATTATGGCTCAATGAGAGTAAAGTTCCTTTTTGAACTCCTCATGAAGTCTAATAAAACCTTGGGACTTGAAACAAAGTTTTATGGCGCTCCACCTATACGCCTACTTCACAAAGCTCAAATTGACGAAACCATCGAACTTGGAAGCAACTATGTCATCAGTTTAATACACCTTCTTGCTCACAATTTGAGTGGTATGAGCATGGAACGAACTGAAAAATTGACCATTACATTTTTTAAAATTTCCGACCGAGTGGCAAGTGGATTTCTTTCGTCTAAATATTTGAAACGACAAGGATACGTCAATATAAGATCAACCTCGGATCAGTGTTTCAATCTTGCTATTTTGTGTTGTTTACATTGGAAGGACATAAAACTGCCATGTGGAAAAAATTTTGACAGTGCAAATAAAAAGGAGAAGCAACGACTGAAACGGCTTTTGGAAAAAGAAAAAACGTACACAAGTTTTGGCAACAAATTTCAGTTACCAGGAAAAACTGGGTGTCCTGACCTCAACAACCTGGAAACATGGGAGTCTTACTTTGACGTATCAGTAAATTTGTATGAATATCATCCACTGACTAGAAATGTGAGGGCTACGCGCACAACAAAAAAACTCTGTAAAAAACATGTAAATTTACTCGTGATCCACAGAGATCACCTTCCCGTATCAGAGCAGTGCAAATACAGCAACAAGCTACATATCGCCTCGATTATTGATGTTTCGCGTTTTTTTGGAAAACGAGAAAAACGCAATAAATTTTATTGCCATTTTTGTGCAATGTTTGTTTCTGAAAAAAGTCATATGCAAGGGTGCCTTGAAATAGCAGGACTGGATTTTGTACTTGCAAAAGAAGACAAATTTGTTTTTTCTGATTTTCACATGCTTCACAATCCGCCTTTTATTGCGTACTTTCAACTTTTGTACTATGACAAGGAGGGAACAGTGGGAGTCAATGGATTCTCTCTTTTAATATTAGATGCTGATAATCATGTTGAGCATTTTCAAGTTTACGTGGGTGAACACGCTGTTCTAAAGTTTCTTAAAATAATACTTATTCAAGCAGAGTTTGTGGTTGAACAAATTGAAAATGTCTCTTTACCTTTACGTGCCACAGATGCCGATATTCAAAGAGCACGTGAAACAGAAACCTGTTTAGCTTGTGGTGAATATTTTAGTGAAACGCGAAAACGCGCTCTTGATCATCATCATTTTAAAAAAGGAAACAATCCAGATGGGCGTCAAAACATTTTGGTGTTGTGTGTTTCATGATATCTTAAAGTTGTTGCAAAAAAATATTTGCCTACATTTACTCATGGGTTTTCGCGACTAGCAAGTCGGGCGATTTTGGATAATTTGAGTCTTTCCGGATTGGAGCAAACTCTGATACTACCCAGATCGTCTGAAGAATACGTGTCTCTGACAGTGAAAAGGATACTACGATTTTATGATTCTCAGCTGCACATTGAAAATGAACTGGGCATTGTAGCAACTCAATTTGATTCCGATAGCTATCATTTGCTACGTTCTGAGCTCAATAGTCATCCATCATGGGAAAAATTAATTTGCAGTCCTGTGTTTCCAACCTTGTGTGTAAAAAGCGTAGAGGACCTCAACTCTCCGTTTCCAGAATATACAGACAAATTTCACGATATAAATTTACTCAGAAAAACAACTCTTGAGGATTATAATAAAGCTCTGGATATATACAAAGCATTTAATTGCAAATCTTTAAAAGACTGCAAAGTTAGTCCTCACGGCGAACGTTTATTTATTGGCGGGACTGTTTACTTCATACAACGACTTTTGCATGCACCACTTTCAGCTTTCACCCTTGTGGAGTTTAAGTCTGGCAAGCTACAGCCTTAACGTAGCCAATTATTTTGGCAAGTGTCAATATGAGTATATAAAAGACAAGAAGATTTATGATACAATCAAAGCCAACATGCGTGGAGGAATGCAAATTTTGACAACCAGAAGGGCAAAGGTCACATCAAAACGCTTGGGTTTTGATGTGAAACCGGAAGACAATTACGAACTTCTTTCTTATGTTTTCCGGTCGCTTTATTTATCAACGTGTTTTCTCCCCATGCCATTTTCAAATTATTACGTACTTACAGACGCTGAGCTGATAAAATTTGACCTCTACGATACAAGTGACAAGACAAAATCTTATCTTATAACTGTAGACATAAAGTACCCTTCAACGCTACATTCAGCCACAAAATCCTTTCCCTTGCTCCCGTTCAGGTTAACTTTGGATCACTTAAAATCGTATGGAAGTGAGCTTCATAATGAGATACATTTTCTTGGCTTGACGCAACACGGAAAGCGAAACGTAACATATTTACAACCTTTATTACTTCTGTTCATTAGATTAGGTTGCGAAGTAGAAAGGGTATTGCAGGTTATTTCTTTTTCCGTTAAGCCATATCTATCCAATTTCGCTGAGAAATGTGTGAATGCACGTAGGTCAACAAACATAGCAGCATTTCAGATCATATCAAAAGCCATACCTAACTATATGTATGGCCAGCACGCACGAAGTTCTCCTTTGCTTCGCGTTAGATTCTGCACCACGAGTAAACGTGCTGAAAAATAAATAAGCAGGTCAGATTTTGCAGACGCGACTGTGATTTCAGATAATCTTCTGTTTGTCAGCTCAAAAGTCAAGCTTCCTATGACGAGAAATCCTTTATTAGCCTTCTGTATATTAGATTACAGCAAGTACCAAATTTACCATATATTTTATGAAGTACTCGCTAAAACCTTTCCTGGCATTCAAAATATACTTTTTTTGACGGACGGCGGAGTCGCAAAGGTTAAAAATGAAGATGAATCTTTCATTGAAAAATTACACACGCTGAAGCCATACTTTGACATGTCATTTCACATATCCTTTACAGTTCTCTAAATTCATATATTCCTTCGAAACTCCGTTTGGAACATATTTACTGCAAGGAAATCTGTGCTACACAACCACGTCAATACAGCATTCTTGCACTATGCAATTTTTGTGCTAATAAAGGCGAGTGTACACAGTGTGGTGGGAGCAAAGTGAATTCAAACAAAGGCTTAGGAAAACAAGCCGCAGCATCACATGAGGATTATGTAGCTGCACTGGAGAGTGATGCTAGTGTTTTTTGTGAATATTACACTGTGCATTCAAGTGCAATGAGCTCTTCTATAAAAATTACGTCACGTAAAATGCTCAGTGCTACGCAAAATTTTAGGCACTGGACCTCGAGCATCGAATCCGAGCCTTATGGCTTTGGACTAGATTCGTATTTAACTTAGTGATTTTTGCTGTTTAGCTTCATTTGTAAGTTAATCTCTACAAAATGAGGGTTCGGTTTGACGACTCTGTTACTGTGCATCACTTTGAAGACAATTATCAAGCAGAAAGACGGCCTTACTGGATATACTTTGCTTACGACCGTATCCGTTTTCAGCGCAAAATTAGAACTTTTGAAATTTTGATATCTCCGGTGCTAGATCCGAAACATCGAAGAAAAATTAAAAATGGACATATTTGGTCCTATGAATCAACTAATTGAAGCGGGGACTAATATATACGTAGGCGGGAGTTCAGCTCCTGGAAAAACCCATCTCTCTCTACAAATTGCATTTAATCGCCACCGAATCTTTCGAGGAAAGCTGGACAAAGTTATATACTGGCATAATAGTTGGCAGAAGCAATATGATGAAGCAAAAAAAAAGAGATCCAAACATCATTTTCACAGATAGTGGTGACACAGTTGACAAATCCGTTGACAAAGAACCTGTACTGGTCATTGTAGATGACAGGCTTATACAGGCAGACGCTGATGACCGGGCTCTTTTGACTTCTTTGGTTGTGTCCCGAATACATCATTCTTCAAGCAATTTATTGCTGTTATCACAAAATTACTTTCACGCACACAGTCGAATTTACCGAATAAACAGTTCTTACTTCGTTCTTTTTGAAAGCGTGGCAGATAAAAAAATGATACTAACCATCTGTACTTTCCTTGAGTCAACGCAGTATAAATTTGTGTTGGACAGTTACACAGACGCTGTGTCCAAGCCATTTGGTTATCTTTTTATTGATTGTTTTAATCGGAGTCATCCGAAACTTCGATACCGATCCTCGGTATTTCCTTGGGAGAATACTAAAATCTACATAAAAAAGGATGGAAAGAATTCTCGCAAGCTTTGATTTTCTCATAAGAATCTGCTCAGCTTCGCCGATTCAGTACAAGCGGATGATTCAGAGAGCGAGCGAGGACAATTTATATGCTATTAAAATTTGTGTCCAGTATGTGCTGAAAACCAAAATAAAAATACAGTCAAAAGCAGCGAGAAAAAATGTAAAATCATTTATTCGTTCGGCAAAACATTCTGTTGTTCAGCCTATAATTTTAGCAGTGTTACGTGATATCTTTACACAGTGTAATTTTCATCTTGCAAATTTGTAAGATTACGTACGGAAAACGTTGATGGAGCCTAATTTTGACCTGTATTACGTCATCCCAAAAGATGAATATGAGAGGCTGACTGCCATTTAGAAGCCCACATTGGATCAGCAGATATTAACCCTTTCGGACGTGTGTAAAAAGCGAGTAAATAATCTTATCTACTTTTTGAGTGAACTAAAATGGGATAAATTTGGAAAAGTTACTCATTTTCCAAGTGGTTGCCCGAATATTGAGTTTTTGTTTCCGTATTTGAAATTTTTGTGCAAAAATTCTGGAAAGCCACCGCCTCATTTTAAAGAATTTTTAAAATATCTAAAAAAATACGTGTGCCTAAAAAACTGTTCACGCTCAGAAAAAAATGAATTCGTTTTCGGAAATTATAACTGAATTGATTTTTTCTCAACATTTTAAAAAAAACCGTTGTGGTTTTTTGCGTGTTATGAAAATACTTTCAATTTTAAAGTGGAAAAATTTATGCTTCTGGGATTCTAGCGGACTTGTAACTGAACCGGAGGCACTTAAGCCAGCTTGGGCTGAGTCATTTGAATTAGCTCCACTCGTCATTTAAATACGCTGCAACTGGAAAAGGCTCCCCACCTGAACTATACAATGTTTTTGAGCAGTACTTGGTGACAGTGAAAATTCCGCTTTGTTGTTTCTGCTCAAAAACAAAAGCACGATACGTCACCTGCCTAATTCTCACACGGAGAGTGCAACAAGCCAAAGCAATTCAAAATGTGATGGAGGACACTCCAGTACCCAAATCCGAAGATGCATAAATTAAAGGAATCGTGCGCTAGTTCAATTTCATTTGTTATAAATGATGATTTTATTCAAGAATATTTTAAAGACAAACCCATTTCTCTAGATCGTGTTACACTTCTATTAACATACCTTAAGCATGTGGATCTTGTATGGGACTCTGATGGTGTAATTCAAGGTGAAAATTCTTACAGTGTGTTAGTGCCACCACCAATTGGCGCAAAGCTTTTGCCTTTTATAATGTTTGCCATTTTTGGCGGAGCTGTTCCCTCCAGGTGCAAGGAATTTGTTTTGTACATGTTATCTAAAAGTCCCCCGCTTTCCGTTTTATCCAGTGAATTTGTAAATATGTACAATCAATTGAAACCTTTGTATCATCGCCTTTATTCTTATGACGTGTAAATTTTGTAGTCATGTCAGAACTGGAAACATTGTTTCGTGAACTATGTATATCTCGGGTAAATAAAACCTTTTTAAACTGTGAAAATTACAAAAACTACATTGAAAAGCATCCTCAAATTTACTCTAAAGCCTGTACATTGGTTCGGCATTTATTGGCATCAGGTTTAATCATCGATAATCATGGATTCATCGTAGGCCCTGTGTTAGTGTGCCCACAGCCTCCACTTTGGCAAATGCTATTGCCTCATATTCTTAGTTGCATTGGAGGATTTCTTTCCAACAATTACTCAATTGAATTTGCTGTGTACCTCGCTTCAATTAATGCACCAACCCGAACTTTTTGTAAATCATGGAAAAGTGCCAGCTTTTGGTTTGTGGATGGAGAATTAAATCACCCAAAATATGGTTACAAATATTTAGTTAATAAAATCTGGACAACAAAAGATCCATTGCAACCATACCGCGGCTTCGTAGCGCTTTCAAAAATAAGAAGACGTCAGGTGAACGCGTTCAACAGATCTTGTGTGACCGTTCACGATTACACATATTCCACATTAATCGTATCAAAATGAACCACATCAGAAGTTGGTCCAACGTCGGAACCGTGGGATCCCTAGCAGCTTTATCAGGATATGCAAAATCCAGAGGCATTGGCTCCATTTACTCATACAGTGTCCATCGTCCAGCTCGTGTACGATATCCTTGCCCAAGCCTTATTGTGCATAAGCCGCTTAATCACTTTCAAATTGACTTGGCCGATATGTCACGACTAAAAAATAAAAATCGGGGTTTTGCTTGGATATTGGGTGTTGTGGACGGCTTCACGAAAAAAGTGTTTTATTCCAAACTGAAGCGAAAGACAAAAGAGGAAGTTTTAAATAGTTACAAAGCCATTTTAAAAAGAGCGAGAGGTACTCCGAAGCAGCTATGTAGTGATGCGGGTGCTGAGCTATTGTCTGGCATTTTTCAAAAGCAATTGCGGAAAGATAAAACCATTCATATAGTTTCTCGAACGCGCAACAAAGGATTTTTAATAGAGAGGAATTTTAAATGGCTCAAAGGTTATCTGTACAAGGCCATGTCAATTAAGCAAAATCTAAATTGGGAATCTATTTTAAATTCTAAATTGGATTCTGCAGAGCGAACATACAATTCCACTGTTCACTCAAGCCATGGCTATAAACCAGCGGAAATAAAACCGAAAGATTACGACCAAGTTTTTCAAAACCTTTACTCAAAACTTGCTTTAAAAAAGCAGCCCAAACCTGCGTTTGAAGTTGGACAAAAAGTCAGAATTGCAAATAACAGGCTAGTCTTCCATAAAGCTTATCGAGAGCGGTACTCTCCAGAGACATTTATCATTCGCGAACGAGCGTGGAGACCACCAGTATAAGTTTACAAGTTATCCGATAAACACTCAAGCTTAATTCCTTTTTGGTTTGTGAGACATGAATTGAGTTTAGCCGAAGAATGATGGATGACGTAAATACTACCTCCTTTTTCGTCGCACTGCAGTCTAATAAATGCATAGACATTTTCCCGTACAACCAGTCGAGCAACTTTTCCAATGCATTACCAAGAGGACGACTCTTAAATAATTATGAAGTTGGTCTAGTAAGCATTTCATACAGTGATACGTATCCAGCCCCTGCGCGTCCTCTTCCTATTGTCAACGAAGAAAACCCTTTATTTAAAGGCACAGACGGTGACATAGAAGTAATTTCTTACTCCGCAAAATCTGTGGTTATAAATCGAGATCATGTCCCTTTTTCCAATTTTCTTCGCGAGATGCAACTCGTACTACAAAGAGTTGAAATACCAGTTGAACTCAAAGCTGAATATGACCTGCAAGACGGAGTTTTAATACCACACAGAGTGGAGTTAACGTTCTCCGGCAGCAAAGGTTATAAACTAGAATTGGATGAACGTCTTCACAAAATGCTGGGGTTTAGTCGCAGAATTTTTAGCCCTGATACATACGAGTCAGACCGTAAATTGAATTTATTGGACTACGAAAAAATTCCACTATTTTCTGCTGTCGGCCAGATAAACATGTTTAAATGGGATCGCACAACAGCGACAATTGAAAACTTCACACAGCTTCCCTCGGCATCTTTGCTTGCAACGGCAATTACTGTTGCACTTGACGCACAGGACATAACAGTGGGGCTGATTGTCGATGAAGATAACGGCACAATTGATATTGATACCCAGTCAGCAAGGACCTACTTAAAATTTTCACCATTTCTGAACGAATTTCTTGGCTTTCCAAAAAACAAAGTGTTTCGTGGACAATCAGTGCGTTCTTTACCATGGAATGTAATCAATCCCTCCGACACACGAAGTCCAGATTCTCAAAAACCACTCCCAAATTCAATTTTATGCACATGCAACATTGTGGAGAATATGGCTTTTGCCGACAAAGGGTATGCTTTACTGAGGGTTTTGAAAAGGAAAGGTGGAGGAGACGTGACAGTGAAAGAAGATTTTTCCCCAATATATATTCCTGTGTCGAAAAGGTCATTTGACTATTTGACCATCAGTCTTCGAAGTGACACTACGGCAGACTTCATTCCTGAAAGCGAGAGCCCAACATTTGTGTTATTACATTTTCGTACTATATGAAGAGGGAAATAAGGTGCGAAACGAGTGGAGATTGCTACATGGAGCCACCACGCGAAATCCCGGAAGACCTTATTCCAATTAAGACGGCTAAAAATACTCGCAAGCGTAAGGCTAAGCGTAAACGTAGTCAAAAGGGGGGTGGTCAAAAGAGAAAGCTGGCATTCCTTCGTCAGGTGGGTGAGAGGAAACGCAAACAACGAAAACGCTCCACAAATGCTAAAGGTGAACGCAAATCGAAAACGCAGGGAAAGCGACGTAAGCGATAATCATGGATCAGGTAGTTGCTACTCAGATTCTTGACCAAAAACTAAGATCTGGAGCTGCCTATCAGACCTCTGCGGATCTCTCCTCCGTTTATTCAACAGACATTACGTACCTGGACAAAACCTTGGAACCAATTTACCCGGTTTACAATGTAAAAGATTCGGATAGTCCGGTGGAATTTCAAATTCCGGCTAACTCAACACACTATGTGCAGTGTTCAAATTCATTGCTGTACTTGAGAGTACGAATTGTCGATAAATCAGGATCACCAATTGCTTCCGACTCAAAGACAGCTCCAAAAGAGTTGTTTTTTAGCACAATTTTTGAAAGTGCTGATGTGTACCTAAATGGAGTGAGAATATCGTCATTGAATTTGTATCCGTTTTCTTCATATCTTCATCGCCTTCTAACAACTGGAGGGGACAGCAAAAACACGTGGATGCAAAATGAAATGTTCGTAAAACGTGATAAACTTGCGACTTTGGATGCGAATGAAAATGCCTACAAATACCTCTGGAACACGGCTCAAAAGGGTTATTTTGAGTTATGCAGTTACCTTCCCATTCCATTTTTTTTACAAGAACGGATTTTGCCCCCAAACTGCACTCTACGTCTAGTTTTTAGGCGTTCACCCGTGCAATTTGCCTTGTATGGCAAACCTGATGCCGGAGAGGTTTTTTCCGATAAAATCCAAATAGAGCAAGCAATTCTCTACACCAGAAAACTTGTTCTGCATCCAAAAATTGCCAGCCTAAATGAGAGTAATTTTTCCAAAACAGGAAGGATTTACTATCCACTCCGCGATATGAATTGTGTCACATATGTGATTCCACAGGGAAGCACAAGCCACTGCTCGGAGACGTTGCTTATACACTCCACCGAACTGCTAGCATGTGTAGTCGGATTAGTGGACAGTTCTGGGGTGTTTGGATCGCTTGAAAAAAATCCATTTGCATTTGAAGACTTTGGAGTACAATCCGTTCAGTTGTTGTCAGAAACTCAACCTCTGCTCATAAAAGATTTGAAAATTAACAAAAGTGAAAATATTGGCATGCTTGCCTACAAACAATTATTCAGTTTGTTGCCCGATTTTGTAAAAGGAAACCAAATCACCTATGAAGATTTCATGGAAAAAGGATACATGCTGTTTGCCTTTGATCTATCCCAAGTTTCCAAAGAGAATCGCTTCACACTTAGTCGACAGAGTTCAAGCATAAAGGTGAACCTGACTTTTCATAAAGCGCTTGAGAAAAAAGTGAACGCAGTAGTCTTTTTTTATCAAACAAGATTAGTCTCAGTGGACAAATTTAATAATGTTTTTGTAGAATAATGAATACCAGTGAGATTCTTGAAGCTCTGCGATTATTGTGTGGAAGGAAAGCCTTTTTTGCAGTTGTCGCTTCAGACAAAATAAACTTTGTCCCCAAGTTGTATCCACTGATTTTGGTTTATAATATTGATAAGCGCTCATCTCCAGGCAGTCATTGGGCGGCTTTCTATCTGTACAAAGAGAAAGGCAAGCTTACAGTTGAACACTTTGATAGCTATGCAGTTGGATTTGAGAACTATAACATACCAATACCTTTCACAATAACGAGGGAAAGTAGACGTCAAGTACAAAGCGATACTTCAAGACTTTGTGGTGCATTTGTACTGTACTTTGTGCAGCAGAGGCTTTGTGGACACTCGCTTGCAGAGATAGAAAAAAAGTTCAGCGATAATCGCAAGGCAAATGACCGATTTGTGAAAAACTTTTATCGGCGCGTGAAAGCAGACCTCGTCTCGACTGTGACATGCAACAAACCTATGACCTGCAACAGTCTAAACAATAACTTGAAGGAAAATACGTCTTTCCACGTGCAAAGAAAGCATGTCCCGGCAAATTTTTGCCGCTTTATTTTTGCTGTTCTTTCTCTCATCTAGTATAAAAGGTAGTCGTGAACTACTCCAATGCGTGACTTGTTTGCTTGAAGGCCTTGTGTTCACACGCAACTGGGCAAACAATTCCGGGCTGACAAATTCCTGTTTTAATCAAAGTTTGGAAGTTTCAGAATCAAAAACTGTAATAGCCATTGCCTGTGGTTTAAAAGAGTGCAACAAAATTTTTGACAGTACAGAAACTAAATCTTACAATTTGAGCAAAGTAATGTGTGAACCAAAACCAAATTTGAACACAAATTCCAATTCAATTGACTTTGAAAAAATCTACTTTTACATGCTCATATCTTATATTTTAGGGTATGTATTAGTACTTGCAGTTTGGCTTGTTTACCATTTATACTCCAAGTGCAAATTTGTGAAAGTGCAAATTGAAAAGGAAAAAATTCCTGCGGTCGAACTAGTTCAACTATAATTCAGGATGTCTTCCAACGAATTTGGACAAGGCCAGTACACTAAACCAATTACAATAAACAGTGCAGCCAGCTCAAGTAAACGGAAACATACAACCAGTCTTGAGCAGAACGTTCCGAAACGAACTTGCACAGAGGCACCTCTAAATACGGAACATCCGACTGTACATATTCCAGAATCTGACACGACTGCATATTCTGCTGAGAAATCTGATCCTGTACCGTGCTGTTCAAAGTCTCTGTTGAATACACAAACTGAAGAAAATTTGCCAAAAGAAAACGAACCTGTTTTTATTGAGCCAGTTTCGCCAAATAACGCACACAACCCTCCAGACAACTATCCATCTCCACATAACAAGGACTACTGCATTTATTGCTTTTCGACGTTTTATTTCAAAATTTTGCAGTTTTGTGCTAGTAATGCACATTTAATAAAATCTCGAGAATAGAAAAAAAGCGTGGAACTCTTTCTAGAAACAAACGCTTTGTATGCTGATATTCGTCTCTTTCTTACCGAGTGCGTGGAGGAAACACATCAACGCGAAATGAGCTCGGCCTGTGACGCATTGTTGAGATCACTTTGTCCACTGATGTCCATGCAAGAAAAATTA
>JAHZMW010004434.1:0-15230 GCA_027743745.1 Alloscopus bannaensis
CCAATAATGATGTCCGACTTTGACAACTGAAAATCCGGGTTGAATCCCACTCCATCGAGACATCCCATGTAAAACTCGTCCACCTCCTGCTTCGACAGCACTGCTCGAAATTTTCGTCGTACAATGACATACACAAAAGCGGCGAAAATTAGTAGACTCAAAGCAAGTGCAGCGGTAAAAATCCAAATTAAGGAGTAATTAGTCATCTTGGGGTTCTCTGGAGGAGGAAGGTTTGGTCTCCACGTCGGCAGTCGTAAGTATTCTGAAAAACCGCATTCGATTCGTCAATGTCTAATTATAAACGCACAAATAAAACATTTTTTAGAGTGAATCACTCACCAGCCTCTCTTTCAACATAGTTAAGTGGTAGCGTCAGGCTCTGGTTGGACTCTTGAACTCTCCACCAACTCAGCCCACCGTTTGAAGCATTCTTGGTTTTGGAAACCACCGCGAATCCTGGGATGAAGTAGCTGACATTATGATTTTCTCCGAATTCCTTAACGGCATGAAAAAATCTGAGGGCAGACTCCTCTGGAATCAATGTCTGATTTTGTGCAAATACAAAATGGATTTCTACACGACTTGGAAGTAGGATTTTTTCAAGGAGCTTTTTCATATAGAGCAGACTTTCTACAAAATTGCTAATCCTCCTTTTCCTATTCCATTGGATGTCTTCTCTCGAAATTTCCCAGGTGCATGAGACAAACGTGATGTCTTCCGGAATCAAAAGGTTTTGGCTTGAATTCTGGGCGTGCAAGGCAAATGTGTAGCAGTCGCCTAACAAGAGACCTCTTCTTCCCGCCAGATTCTGAATTAAACTCTTGGTTTGAGGGATCCACGGTTTGGTTCTCCCGTCCAAAAATTGGTAGTACTCCACTTCACTCTCTGAAACGAAGACGGTCATCCGCGAGTCAAGCTGGCGATCTAAATTGTTGACGAGGACGTTGACCTGATCTGAATTTGGAGGAATATGTAGATACAAGGTCAATGTCTTATTGACCTCCAACCGGTGGAAAAAGTCATCAGTCAGAATTCTGATTAGTGTTTCCAAATCTGTGATAATAAAGAGTGTTATAATAAATTCATCATTTAGCTTTTTTAAAAAAAAATTACATAAGTCCACCTTCAGTAGCGTCTTCACTGAGAAAGACGCCGACCTTTTTAAAGCGATGAAAAGCGAAGAGAAGCTTCAACTCCATTTCCGCCGGTCGGAGTCGTTGAGGTCGCAAATCAAGTGTGACCCCGGCCAAAGTCGTTGCAAATACGGAACGCTTAAAGAGAAGACCACTGGTATTGAAACACGGAGGCGCGGTCTTGTGTCCAAATCTCATGGATGTTGGAAATTCTCCGAATTCGAGAAATGTTCCACTCAAATTCATACCGGGGTTGATACTCTCCGGTTTATTCAAGGAATAGAGCCACTGGGGATAAGTCAGCTCATTCCACTTTTGCTTTGTATCAATCACTCCCAACATCAACGGAATGTTCCGAAACACCGCCCAGTTCACTAGAGCCTCAATGGAGGGCCCCATACTTGTTGAAATTTCGGAGCACAGAGCCGTGAGGGTGTCATCCCCCGTAAATTTTAATTGGTATGGTTGGATGCTTAAGATGAGCTGGAATGAGTTTCCGTAAGCTTGACGAAATTTGTGGGATTCATTGTACCAATAGTTTTCCAGCCGCGGTTGAACTGTTGTTCCGAAATAGTCGAAAGCTCGATCCCGATCTTCGTTTTCGTAGTATTGCAAAAATAAAGCAAACTCCCAAACGATATAATTCACCCGTCGTAGCGTGGTATCGTCACAGCCGTCGATTTCAATACAGTGCCATCCGGCGATTTCTTCGATGCCAAAGTCAAAAGACCTATTGAATGAGCTCATGTTAGTAGACTGGTTGAATGTCGATGTTTTGTCATCTTGGGGAAAAGTTCTTCCCACAAATGTTGGTCCGCAGTGAAGACTCAGCTTGACAACTCTGTTGTTCATCTCCGTCCACTCGGTCCAGTTCAGGTTCCTTTGGAAGTCGTCATCGGTGGTGTCGAGGTAAAATCGGAAACCACTTTGGATGCAAATGTTTGAATCTTGAATGCAGTTTAGGGACGCGTTCCAATATCCTAAAAATAATTAACAAAAGCTTGACGCATGGGTTTATTTTTTTTTAATAAATAAATTTTGTGAGAAAAGTGTACCTCTCTCAATTACAATGTTGATGACTGAAAAAACGGGTTGAATTTGGGTCACCACATCCACCAATTCACGAGTGCAGTACTCCTCACTAATTTTTGAACCAATGATTTTATAACTTGGGATAATCCCTCCTCTTTCGGCATACGTCCAGAAGGGCGTCATGTCAAAGTTGTCCTTCAATATCTCAACCAAATCAAATTCAGAGTCGAGAGCAATGCCCCGACGATATTTACGAGACCACTCAAACAATCCACTGGAAATAAATTTAAGTCTCTTGTTTCGAGTGATGCTGTCCTCGTTTTGAAGGCTTGTTGTATTTGGGTTTTGAGGCAAAGTGCAACGGTAAATAATGAGAGACAAAATTTGTGAAAAGCCCTCGTTATAATTAAGGTCGAACAATGTATTTAAGTAATTTTCTAGAAGGCTAGGAGACAGTGGGAAATACAAGGGAGGTGGAAGAGGAACGTTAACAACCAAAATTGACGGTGACCTCGGCGGAGGAAGACGTGGAACGCAGTATCCTTTGGTATGAATAATGCCTTCCGAAGGCTTATCGATCCCGACGCCAATTGGTATTCTGAACGTTGAGCCTTCGAATTTGAGACTCATGCTTTGCGTTTGAATAGGGTTTTGTTGCAGCCGTGCAAAATCTTTGGTGGTCATACAGCTTATTTGTGTTTGAGGATCGATTCGGTTCCAATATTTTACAACACCCATGATGCACCGTGGATGAAAAATATTGGTGCGATTTACTCCTACCAACTTTGAGTTTATTAGGTCCATATCATCTGGCGTGGATGGATCACCGAATTCCCTGTTTAACAGTTGTAAAAAAATTTTTGCTTATAATTTGCAACGGTTTAATTTTTATTTTTTTTTTTTAAATAAATTGTTTAAGTGTCGTACTTAAAATAGAGTATCAATTTGCAGTGATTCCTATGATCAGTGATGACCATCAACTGATTGAGATGTCTCAGGACTTCCACGATTGTTTTCATAGGCATTTCTTTATAATAACAAACGTCGTTAAGGATTGTTAATTTTAGTTACAAAAATCAAGGTTTATTTATTAGTAAAGCAGAGAAATTTACCTGTCCGGTATATCAATGTAAAATTTAGTTTTAATGCCGTCGAAATGAAATGTCGAGACGACTCATCCTCAGCTTTGAGGTACTTTTCATACTGTTGAGTGATATCCACAAATTTTGGTGAAGGGAATTGTGCGAATGAAAAATTGACGAGATTATAAAAAACTAAGAAAACTATAATATTTATTGACTTCATTGTGCTTTGTGTGCGAATGAAAGTTTTGCTGTCTGAGTTGGCGAATCAAAAGAAATACAGTGTTTCAATTCATCTCCTAAATAGGATATAAATATTCCATGTAATCTTCTGCTTTTTTTAAGTTGAAAAAATGCGGTTTTAAAATGCCGCATTCGTGCGTCTTGTTTTACTTTGTTACTGACATTAATTTCTAGCTGACAAAATATACGTAGTGAAATTCAGAAATATATTCGCTTGCTCGCATTACTAAATCTGTTCCAGTCAAAAAAAAATTGTGCCAACATATGATGAGTAGATTTTGCGACTAATTGATTTTCTGCAATCGTTGACTGGTATTTATACTGGATTAACCCTTTCATTCATTATTAGCATAGCACCTTTCTTCTTCGCTACTCCCAAAATTTGTCGTATAGTAACGGCGTATTTTTCCCGTTACTCATTACAAAACCTTTCACAGCATAACATAAAAGTTGCCCTTCACCAACCACGGCTGTCCAAATAAATTTTACATTTTTAATTACGAACTTTGTTATAAATTCATCTCTACAAATGTAGTATAGTGCGAGAAAAACAATTTGAAGTAATTATCACAATGAGTAACAGTAATTTGACAAATTGCCAGTATGTAAGTATAACATTCAAAATAACATACGAAATGCTTAAAATAACGATTCATAAACGCTTCGGAAACAAATAAACGAATGAACTACATACTAAAATGTGGAGAATGTATCTCCAAACATTAAATAGGGTCGACTGCAACGTGTTCAAATGAATTGACATCGGCATTTACATGGACTTCGGGAATGTCATTCTCTGCACCATTTGAGACTTTTTGCTTCTGGATTTTGCAATAAATAACAATGCGTGATAAATAATTACTGTTTAACATGAATATTTCAAAAATGTTAAATGCATTATTTGCACCTTTCGCGGAGGTAATATGGCCAGGATGTGATACAAGTAAAAGCAGGAGTTTTTGCCTTTGATACACATTCGTTTTTTGCAATTTTTTACAAGCGTAAGGAGTTGTCCTTCGTCGGAGGCCTAACCGTGTGCAATAAACGCAATCCGAAAAAGTTGATTTTCCCATGGAGTTCAGGACCTTCATGGGGAAATGCTGACCACAGAGTCGATCCTCGTCTGCAATTTCTTGTGGTGTTCGCTCTTCCTTTTTTTGTGGTAGGAAAAGTTCTCAGAATCTCGTGTATCAAGTTTAGGAGCACGTCTTTGTAAGGGTTTTTTAGCGCTTCAAGGTTCAATTTGCGAGACAAGATTAGAATGTTGAAAATGGCAATGTCCGGTAAATTGAAGATTTTCTGGTACCATTTGTACTGCTTTCGCATGCACTGATAGGTTCTTATAGTTCTGTTTATCGTGTCCAGCGATCACATGGTTCCGCTGTATTCAATCACACTCGCAGGTTTCTCACAGGCATTCATTGGATTCCTGGTTTGAACAAGCAGCATACGATGGTCCATGTGAGAGTTCGGCATAATGACTTCACGCCCCTGCCATCGTTCGATGAGCGCTTTTTTCATTGGAATAAACTTCGACTTGGCCCGTTTTCAACTTTCCAGTCATTTTTGGCATTTCCTTTCTCCGTTTTTGTAGGGTACCTAATACATACGTTTTTATTGATGAGTGCATGAGAGAGGCGGACGGACATGAACCAATTGTCGATTGTCAAGAAATGTCCTTTTTTCAAATAGTCTTCGATCAAAGTAAGGACAGCAGCTCCTCCAAATCCGTAATCCTTGATCCAGGAGGAGTTTTTAATTTTCGTTGTTTTCCCCTGATACGCCAGCATATCAATCATGTAGTTTGTCTCTGCATCACACAAACAAAACAGTTTGATTCCAAAACGTGCGTGAGTGACAGGCGTCAATGACACCAGAGACTCGTCCACACACAAAGCATTTCCGGGGTTCACTGAAGTCTTGGATTTTTTTGAGTTTTGGCATGCATGTTCCTAATTTAATAAATCTGTCGACGTTATTTGCTGGAACTTGTTCATTGTCTACAAAATGAAGAGCTTTGAAGATGTCCATAAATCTGGAATGTATTTGGCAAATTTTTATACATATCTTTCAATGTTTCACAGTTCCATTAGTGAGATTCGATTGAATGACAAACCTATTTCGACTCATTATTTTGGGAAAGAATGGGGTGTGTAAAATCTTTTCCGTGCTCCAATAAGCCTTGATAGTTGGTTTGAAGACCAGTCCCATACTTAGCCAATGTGCAATAAAATTCCAAAATTCATTTGCCTCCAATTGCATCCACGCAGTAAAGGCCTTCTGATTGCTCGCTTTCATTTGCTCCACATATCGGTTTGTCTCGCACAAAATATCGTCTACTATTTTGTCCGTGAAAAGTTTCTGCAACAGCTCAAAATGACTACCTCCTTCTCCCACTGACTGTGCGTTGAAGCGCTGCGGAGCGATGACTGAAAACAGCGTTGGTTTAAATTTTCCATATTTCTTAAATAATCCAGGAGGAACTTGATTTTCTACGTCTTCGTCGCTGGAGAAATCAGGAATTTCGTTTTCATGCATTAGCATCTGTCCATCTAAATCATTGCCCTTCACATCAAATTCGCCGTCGGAAGCTGGGTCGGTGTGGGGCTCAAAAATTGTCTCTAAGATTACGAGAGACTTTCCATAAATTTTTAGTCGACTTGAGAAACATGACATGTCATAACATCAATTTGCATCTCGCTTACAAATATGTGTAAATTATTACCGTCAGACATGATGATCACAACTTCACACAGATAGAAAATTCATGAAACTTCGGGTGAAATTTACATAATCATGATAAAGAGATTATGTAAAGTTGGCAAAATGTGACGATGACGGCTTCAATTGCGATTTCAATTTCCAGCAGAACAATGACGGGCGAACGAAGTGACGGCGCGAGAAAAATGGCTAAATTCTATGCATAATATTTATGTAGTTGGGACCAAGGCAGAAAATCAGAAAAACACATTCTTTTTGTATTCGGTATTTGTGACAATTTCTACGGCTACAAGCATTTATGTAGTTGGGCTTTCGAAGTTGACCTGGGGACGCATAAATATTGTGTATTCGGGCTACTAAGCATGCTAAATGCACTCCACAAATAACGTGTTATGGGTATGTGTTGGTTAACAGGTTTACAATTTTTTGGATGCAAACAATCAAGAGGAATTCCGGTTGTATTGGAATAAAAAGCTCTGTAGCATATTAAAACCAACAAATTGGAGAATCTACGTTTTTTTAAAAATAGTTCAATATAACTGCAAACTTTTAAAATGTTTTATCACAAGTATTTAGAATAGTTGCGGAATGGTCAAGGGCGATTTTATCGGAGGCAAAAATTACTGCAAGCAAAACTGCAGTTGAATTAGCAACCGTCTAAAAGGCGATGCTAATTCTGAAAGTTTCTACGTATCATCTGTAAGCATTTTCACTTCTGTTAGAATTTGCTCATTTATTTCAGCGAATTCGTTATCATTGAGTTGACGATTAGAGGACACACATCCGCTGGTTTCAATTTCTATGAAGTGTGTAACTTTTACTCACGGAACTTTATTTTGTGTTGGTATTTCGTTTTCTTGCTCTTCAGTAATATCATATACGTCATATCATCACTCACGTTCGCTGATTTATGTGGTGCATTTCAGTGTAATATTCAAGTAGACTATACCAAGTACACACAGTATTAGTTTTTGTTGCTTACGGATGGCAGTATTTCAAATACAAAAATTCTGTAGCTTAAAAGATTGGGTTATTATATAAATGCCTTTAAAATGCCAAAAACTTGCTGCTATGGTTTTTTTGCTCTAACGTGTAATTCGTGGTTTATGTGAGCCGGGAAATGATGACAAACATTGGTTTGCTACAAAAATAGTAAACTGCTTTTATCAATTTTAATTTATCAAATAAATCCTTGATTGATATCGAATTTTCATTAGTTCATAAATCATTATACATATCCCTAATAAAAACGACGTACTGCTCAAATAGCCCACAAATCATTAACCAGGGTTTGCTAAAATTTCACTATTTATCTACTTAATCTTAGATTGACTTTTAATGAGAACAAACGTAGCCGTCCAATTAATAAAAGCACTGAATATAGCAAGTGCCGTAGATGGCCTAACAAACTTTATATGGCCCAGAGAGTAACCTATCGGCGGCAGTGATTTCAAAACCACTCTAGATTTCTTTGATAATAAACGTTTCCTCCAAAAATTTCTAAAACTCGAACTATTTTTAAAAGGGACACAAGCTAGGGACACGAGGAGTAAGTCGATGGTCGTGCAAATCGCGAAAATTACTTGACACACGAAAATCATAGGCAAAGCTAGACGAGACTCGGTTTGTGTTGCCACCGTGCTGTAGCCAGAAACGCTGGCGATACACTTTCCGCAGAAGACAAGTACCTGCAAGAATACATGGTCGACTTGATTTGCCAAAGCTATAGAGATTTGAAGTTGGCAATATAGTCTTACTGAAGAGTAAAATGAGCGATTAACAGAAAGACGGCTAGATGCGGTTTTGATGCCGTCAACTATTATAATGATGAACACAAGACAATTGAGAATTACTCCAGCGACAAAAATCCCGAATGTTGAGTACATCGCACCGGCAAAGACAGAAATAAATATGCGCAGGGTCCTCGAGACTAATAAGCCCTTCAGGAGGGAGAAAGGAACCAACAGAAGGAAAAGAGGGAAGGCCATAAACCCGATTCCAAAGGCGTACATAAAAATATCAGGTCTGCTCCTACGCCTGGTAAAGCCTGAAGAATTTTTAAAATATTCGTTAATTTTCCGGCAACAAATTCCCGGCTCGAATTTTCCGGGCAAATTTTGCATAAATTAAAGTACCTGGAAACGCAGTTTTCTCCAAAAAGAAACGGTCCACTAACAACCTGTGTATTTCGTGGGAATATTTTGCAGTCATTTGCCATGTGGCCAAGTTGACGGTTTTCAAGGAGAGGAGAATAAAGTACAGAAAAAAATCGGGGAGCTGACGCGACAAGTCTACCCAATTCAAAATGAGGTACAGCAACCGCCAGCAACAAAGTGCGCAGGTGAAAAGTATATAAAATTGTATGGCTCGCCGAACGCGGTTTTGTCGGCTCGAGAAAAATGTAGGATTTAGCTTCAAAACAACTTGACCTTTCTGGTGAGTTAAAAGGACGGGAAAGGTTGCTATTGATTGGAGCACCATTTGGAGCTCTAATGCGGCCGGGGTGAGTGTAGCCATTTGTAGTGAAAGTTGGAGCAAAATTTGGTGGCTTTACTGGAGTGAAACTGAAAATAAATTGACAGAGTTTTCAATGTCGGCAAAATACTCCAGTTTGAGACTACACCAAACCTTGGCTAATTTCCATATCAGATTTGCAATTTTATTGAAATAGTTCAAATTGTCCCTCGTTGTTCATTTTAAATGTGAAAGTATATTTTTTTAGACTTTACAATATGATATGACATTTGTTGTCATTATCTCGACCATCTTTTGACAAAAAATTGAATATCTGTCAATAAATCAAGTTCAGCAAATCGAATATTTCAAGTTCATTTTATCGCAAAAAGCAAAACTCCGCCGAACTGAAATTTGGCCCTAGCACAAGAATGATTCCTAAAAATATAAAAGCGCAATTATGAAAAAGTAATTGGCAAACTTGTCGTGTTATTATGTAATTAACAATTTCCAACTCAATCTTATTATCGTGTGTTGTCTTATCGTGTAGTTACTTCGGGATGTTTTTAATTTTTGTATCATCATAATACTCCGTTTGTGTTTTGGTTGAATATTTTTTGCATGCCTGCAACATAGTTAATTTTATAAAACCGATTTTGACCCGTTTTGGTACACGCTGACTTTAATTGAGCCAATGGTAAAATCTTTACTTAAAGAAACAGCCGGACGGCGGAATAAATGGAGAGACTGATCGTGTATTTTATTAAGTATCCTTTCGTGAACTTGCAGCCTGCTTTTGGTGAGAATTTGATGAATTCACCAAGGTCCTAAATAGTAAATCAGCTATGCAAATTTTAATAAAAGTTAAATACAACCTAAATATTAATGATTAGGGAAAGAATGCACTTACCCGGCGGATATGCGGCAAACTCAACGCGATGCACCAACAAATGGACCACGTTGCGGTTAAAACTAGAAGCAACATCTAAGAATTAAAGTAATTGTGTCGGAATCTCGACTGTTTTTTACTTTAATTTAATGTGGTGTCTTAAGGAGTATTGTGCTGCTGCCCTCATCCGTTCTTTGTTTCATTTCGGATTTTAAATACATTAATTTCATCACAGGAAACGTAACCAGCGGATATTGGTTAGTAAAAGTGATGCAGTAAATGATCCATGATGCATTTGTTTCTTTGTATGTGATTCAATAATGAAAAGACGGAAATTTGTGCAAGGAAAAATGAGTACATTATTTTGAAACTGCAGAAATATTGTTTATACAGAGTAGAAGACTAAAACCAGCGGATGTACGTCCTGTCACGGTCAACTGAATGACAACAGGTTGTTTAAGAACTGAAATCGAGTTACAAAATTACATAGTGGACTCCAAAATCAGGTTGCCGTTTTAATTTGATTTCCAATGCAGCAGCATAATGCAGCATAAGAATATCTTAGTTTTCTTAGCGTTTTTCAATCTCCTCAATTTCACTTTCGCCCAATCACCAGTCCCGAAATTTGTTGATGTCACTCGTCAATATGAAAAGTACCTCAGAGACGAGCATCAGCCGTCTCGACATTTCATATTGACAGCAATGACGCAAAATTTTACATTGATTTACAGGGCAGGTAGGCATTTCCGTTCAAATACCATTTTAAATAATTATATTTTAAATTTTAGCACCTGCATTATATTTAACTTGAGTTTGTAACGAGGCTTGTAATTTCATACAGAAATGCCCACAGAAAAAATCGTTGACGTCTTGAGGCATCTCAGACAATTGATGAATATAATTAATCAAACGGAAGTAACGAAAGAGTTTGGAAAAGTAGTTGAGAACTGCAAGTTGATCCTATGTTTTGTGTAAGACGCTAAAACGATTATTATGCGATTTTCTCAAAACACTTTGAGCATTGTAAACACAAAACGTATTGAAACAGGGAAACAAATAAGCCTTCCACACCGGACGATATGGACTTGATAAACTATCAGTTAGCGGGAGTGAATCGCTCTGAAATTCTCCATCCATTCTGCATTGTCGGCGTTGTAAAATATTGGAATCTGACCAGTCTTGAAATAGCAGAAAGTTGTATGAAAACAGAGGATTTTGACCGACTGCAACTCGAGAGTCCTCCGCCGCTATCTATGAACCTGATTTTCGAAAACGAATCGTTCACAATACCAATTGGCATCGGGATCGGAGAGCCTTCGGAGAAACTTCCGGTGGATCACTGCGTTCCACTTCTTCCTCCTCCTAGTTCCCCATCCATTTTGATTGTTAATGTTGTCCTCCCTCCTCCACTCCATTTTCCCATGTCTCCAAGTCTTTTAGAAAATTACTTGAATGACATCATCCAACTCGAGCATTTCCCGGGATTTTCACGCATCGAGGTCATTTACCGTTGTACTTTACCACAAAATCCCAAAAAAACTAGGAACGATGACACAACCACTAAAAACAAAAGACTTGCATTCATTGTCACAGTGTTGTTCGAGTGGTCTCGTAAATATCGTCGGGGCATTGCAATCGACTCTGAGTTTGACTTGGTTCAAATATTGAAGGACAACTTTGACATGACGGCCTTCTGGACGTATGCCGAAAGAGGAGGGATTATTCCCAAGTATAGAATCGTTGGCTCGGAAATCACTCGGGAGTACTGCACTCATTATTTAGTGGAGATTGTGACCCAAACTCGGAGCATTTTTCCAGTCATCAACATCCAAATCGAGAGAGGTACGTTATTAAAAATTTTGGCATTTTTTATAACATCCTAATTGCATGACTTACTGTCTTTTCTTAGAATATTGGAATGTGTCACTAAACTGCATCCAAGATTCCAGTATTTGCTCCAAAGGCAGCGAAGGAATTGATGGATTCAGTTTTTATTTGGACACCAGCGATTTTGACTTTGTAATGCAACTTCCACTCGAAGAGTGGACCGACATTAATAACAGAGTTGCTGAGCTGAGCCTTCATTGCGGGTCGGTATTTTTGGGAAGGACATTTCCACAAGATGGCAGAACCTCAACCCGGAAAGCGCCTAGACCTATAAGCTTTCCCTACGGCATCACGGAACCTTTGGAAAGTCACTGTTTGAAAACAAAAAACTGTGACAAAAGCACGCTTCTTCGAGGAGTGAATTACATCGTTTGGGAATTCGCTTTGTTGTTACAATTCTACCAAAACGAGGATCGGGGTCAAGCTTTTGTTTATTTTGCGGATAAAATCCAGCCACGACTGGAAAATTATTGGTACACTGAGCGTCTCAATTTTCGTAGTAGTTTTGGAGACACATTCGAAATCCTGTTTAGAGTCCTTCCGTACGAGTCGTTTATAACGGAAAAGACTATTCTGAGTGCTCCAGCACTGTGTTCCACAATTTCATCGAGTATCGACCCGTACATCGAGGCTTTGGTGAACTGGGCTGGGTTTCGAAACGTTCCCCTCATGTTGGGATCAATTGATGTGAAGTCGAGCTGGAAATCTTTTACTTACCCTCGGTGGCTCTATTCGTTGAAGAAACCAATCAGCAGTGTCAGCCCAGAGCTAAGTAACAATTCACAGGTCGACTTAAGGGGAACGTTTTTGGAGTTGGGCGGATTTCCACAGTCAATGAGATTCCGACAGGGTGTCCCGCCACTTTGTTTGAACGCCACCGAACTTCTGTCAAAGCCTTCAGTATTTAATACTACTTTAGCTGGAGTCATAATTAGTCTGCGGATTGGACCTCGAGAACTCACACACGAAGAGGTGAAAGTAATGCTTCTCTTTGCCTTTCACCGTTTTCACAAGGTTGGGATTATTTTGAGTGAAAGCCCTTCAAAAGGTATGTTTTTTTTGCAAAAAAATTCTGAGGTTTATATATTTTTTAATTGACGGTTTTTATTGCAGACATGACGACACTCATGAGAATCCTGAGTAACGACTTCTTTCACCGTGTTGGCGTCAAAGAGACTTCGATAGCTTTGTATCTTCACAACCCCACAAATGTAGATCTGGACAAGACATTGACTGACAAGTTGCAGCGAAATTTTGCTTCCAGTCTGACAATTTTCATTTCTACGAGGGAAGTGGAATACCAGCAATTTACATTTGAAAATCCAAAAACATGGGTTCATTCAAATGGAAACTTGAAGGGACGAGATAAAATTGGAAATAACTGGAGCGGAGGCCTATCACTTGGCAACTGTTACTCGTTTGCGTCACAGCCAAAGAATATCAGCAAAATCCTGAAAATTTCGGGCATAAAGTTTGTGACGTGCAACTGGGAAATTTTAGGAATCGCGATAAAATGGGAGTCGGAAAGTAGTATGAGTGACTTTCTCGAAGGCGTCCTCTACATGAAAAAGCATCTTGAGAAAATCCTCCTCCCAAATCGGATTGAAATCCAGTTTATTTTTGTGCAAAACCAAACACTCGTTTCGGAGGAGGTTGTTCTCAATTTTTTTGGTGCGGTGAAGGCGTTCGCGGAAATTCACAAGATCAACTACTTCATCCCTGGATTTTCGGCAGATGTCAGTTCGAAATCGGGAAATGTCGCTTTTGCTGGTTTGAGTTGGTGGAAAATACAGAATTTAAACAAGAGCCTGACGCTCCCACTAAATTACGTAGAAAGGGAAGCTGGTGAGTTTATAAAAATTAGTAATTTATGTGTTAGGAATGAGGACGACTAAAGTGGCAATCCGATTGCGGTTATTTTTTTAGACTACTTACGATTGACGACATGGAGACCAAAGCTTCCATCAGTGAATCACAAACCTACCAATTATTCCACGCTTTGGATATCCACCGCCGTGGTTGCCGTGACTTTGCTGATTGTCTCTGGTATTGTATTTGTCATTGTGAGACGAAAATTTCGAGCAGTGTTGTCGAAGCAAGAGGTGGACGAGTTTTACATGAGATGTCTCGACGGGGTTGGTTTTAACCCGGATTTTCAGTTGTCAAAGTCGGACATCATTATTGGTATGTACTTGGAGCATAATGTTATGAAATTCATTAATTTAAAAAAACTAAAGGTTTTTCTCCAGAGTATGACCACGTTCTTGGTAAGGGGAAGTTTGGAATAGTTTTCAAAGGAAAGTTAGGCGACTTTGAGTGTGCCGTAAAAATGCCTCATGATGACACGCCGAAGGAAAGTTTCAAAAGCTTGCTGACCGAAGTCAAGGTCCTGTCCAGGTTGGAACCTCAGGAGAATGTCCTACGGTTTATGGGCTCTTGCACGAAAGACATCAGAATAGGTGAGTTTGTATGACATTTATTTGCTAAATTTGTTTGCTTCCAGTGACACATTCTGAGCAAATGTTTGCTCTTTTGAAACATTAAGTTTGATTTATCATTGTTGATTTTACTCTCTCACATATCGACCATGTACGAAATCACTTTTCAGGTCAAATTTACGTCGTAACGGAACTATGCGAAATTGGATCGTTGGAATCATATCTCCGAATATGTGAAGCGGAGGACCGTGGTTTGGTACAAAAACTTGTGACATTTTCTCGGGAAATTGCTGCCGGAATGGAACATATTTCCGCAAATAACGTTAAGAATGGATACAAATTTTAATCTCAAGTCTGATCGACAAATCAATATCAATGGTTTTACTTTTGATTTCACACTGAGAAATTAGAGTTTACAACGCAGTCCGATGTTTGGAGTTATGGGGTGACATTGTGGGAGATTTTCAGTTTGGGTGAGGTGCACAATATAAAAAGAATAAACGGAAGGCTAGGATTATTGTTGATCGTATCTATGCTAAATTGTGTAAGAAAAAATTCAATATTTGTATATTTGTAGGAAGCACGCCGTATCCTGGCTATGACTTAACTGTGGAATTTGTAGGGAACCTTCGCGACGGCATGAGGATGGCTAAACCGGCATTAGCGAGAGATGAAGTGTAAAGGAGATTGCATTTATTTGGTATAATGAATATTATTGTTTGTGTATCCATATTTCGTTTATATTTCAGCTTTGTGACATTCCGTGAGTGCTGGAATCTAGACCCGAGAGATCGTCCATCGTTTACAAGCATGAAGGAGTACTTCACTGGCTTGGAAACGTCGGAATATTCCACAATTCAATGAATTAAATTATGAATTAACACTTATCAGTTTGATAAAGTTCCAGCAGTTTTATTTTAGATTTGCCTTTTTTGGACACTGCTACCGCGGAATAAGCTTGTTTTAGAACTCAGGTCAAAATACTCATTTTGTCGACTCCGGCAAAAAAAACGCTTCCACGAAACCCCCCAAAAATTTGATAATTCAAAGTTGACTTGTGAGGCTGAAATTTGATATGGAAAGGTAACTTGATGTGAGGAGTAAGAATCCAATGAGAAACCGGCGCTTCGTGTGCAAAATCTCAACTTTGTGACTCACATTCATTTTTAATTTTCCTCGATTTAATTAAATATGTTCGGAGGTGGGTTACGATGATGATACAAACATTATGACTTTTTTAGAGTATAACGCGCTTTCAATTAAATTCACATTCTATAGCAACAAACACTGTTCCTCACAGTAAAAACTAAGGTTAAAAGCGTTTCAAATAAAATGCATTCTCTGCAAAAGA
>JAHZMW010004435.1:0-16002 GCA_027743745.1 Alloscopus bannaensis
GCTCATGAGTTCTTCTGCTATGCAGTCATAGCGTTAATTATAGTGGGTAAGTTTCATGTTTCAGCTTTTTCTTCAGCTTTCAGAATATTTACCACTATAACACACATATGTTCATCCCTCTGACAATGTAGTAAGTCAGATTGTTAAAACCAATCTTTGTGAAACCTGCAGTCTCCTCAAAACCACCTAGAACCATGGGTAGCTATACGAAAAGACGGTCAAGTTAAGGAACTCTTATGGATCATTGTGATATCATCACAAACTATTATAACCTGGAGAAAAGGGAGAACCTAATTTGATTCCACCATTTTCATTCAGATCGGTTAAAACTTTCGCCGATCCTTCCTTTCTTGCCAAACACGAAGGCCTAAAATGACAGGTTGTTGTGAGCTGAACTTCAGAACACATTAATGTAATGTGTAGCTCATACAACGTGAGAATGTCCAACTCCCACTCTGCCACAAAGCACAAAAATCTATAGTGAAAGTGCGTTTCTTAGTGAAGTACCTATGTATATACGGCATAAACACGACCATTTGTTCGGGGGGCAGTGGACAGTTTATTTTTGTTACACTGGATAATGGCAGTGGTGGGAGTAGGAATCAAATTGAAGGAACTTTCACTCACAATATAAATACACAAAGTATATTGTTAGCCAAAGGATATTGTGCATCTATGCACTTCTTTATCTGTCTCGACGGAGAACACTTTGCAACCGCAGAACACGGGCACATTGCATTCACGTGTGTGAGTGTTGTGTAAAAACGAAGAAGATTTAAGGTAGTAATGGATCTAAATTTTTGTTCCCCTTAGAGGCTCTCTTGATTTCGTAATGATAATGTGCTCACTGTGAGCGCAACAGCATCAGACAGTCATGCAGGCGCACATAGGTATGTAAGTGTATGTATAGAGATACTATACACCGGAAAAAGAAAGTTGCTCTACGCACCGGAAAGAATTGGGCAGTATTAACTCTGGGAAAGCATTGTGAGGGACAAAGACGGAGGGGAAAGGAGAAAAAACGACAATAATTCGTTTAATGGCTTTCCATCACGCACTTGACGACACCCCCGCACGCGATTTACTTTCATCCGTGTGCACGCACAACAAAATATTGAGTTGTAGGTTGAAAAGACGGTTTACCTCGTACCACTGCCGCTGAAACGTATAGCGTTATCGACAGTGTTAATGCTTTGTCTTGGTCTCTCTCTCAGTGTGTCGTTGCAAAGAGTTACATTTCCTATTACATTTGACGCTATGTTGCTTCGTGGGTCCATTCCAGCTGGAGTGCAACACTGATGAATCGTTATGATTGTATTCGTGTATGCGTATAGTAATGCTAGGTTTGACTGGCACGTGAGCTGGCTTCACATGTTTGAAAAGTGAACTTGATTAAAGGTGGAGGCCGAACCTGCTCCACGTTTTCCTTAAATAACAAGGTTAGCTCAAAGGAATGCTTACACTCTGATTTTGTAAGGTGTGTCTACCCCGGATTTCTTTTATACCTACCTATGCTCTCAACCAAGGAAGTGCAGAAATAGGCATGCTCGCCAGTTTAAAGCACATCAGTTTAATGTGAGACACGGAACAATTCCATTGAGACTAAGACAGAGCAAACTATAAAAATAAATGTCATTTTAAACTGCCAAAGTTGCAATTGTGAAAGTAGCCGAATGCAATGTAAAGATAAAATTGATCGGGTGTTGTTTGCTAAAAGCGTAAAACGTGCAGGAGAAAGCGAAAGCGAGATAGGGTGCAGCATCGGTAATGGTGCTATATACGGATTAATGATTCAATTACTGTTAATTGGTCTGTAAGGTACGTTATGTGTCGTGTTGTCTGAATGAAGTATTTGAGCACAACGAGAGCCACCCCGCCGCTCTAGCTGCATAAATACATTGAATTATGTATTTGGAGGGAGGGAGTTGGAGGGAAGACAGGTAGCATGTTTATATTACAAAGCATCCGCGGTACACTGCAGTGTACTTTACAAAGAAATCAATTGGGAATTCTTAGAAAACGTCTGCGTAAGCATTATGGAGTGAGAGCTAAAGATGTAATGCAGTACAGTAATGTGTGCTTTAGCTTTCTCCTTAGAATTTACTTTTATTAGATGTAATTGGATCTGTAATATCCTCCGGTCACTGGTCTCAGCATGAAAACCTTTTCGTGTCCGCATATATTCGTGCACTTTTCCTTTCTTTGCTCTGTGGTAATTTGACTCACAGGTGACACGAAATGCAGTCAAAGTAGGCCATTCTGGCTCCGTCGCAATGTTGTGAAGATTTCCTGGAGACAACGCACGTATTCATGCAAATGTAGTTGAACTCAAATTGGATACGTCCTGAAGATGAAAGTGGTCTGCATTCATATCGTAGATGGGACTGGGGAAACCCCAAGAATGAAAGTTGAGCACACACACGCAGCTTTCACCTCTTTTTCCATTATTTCTGTCAAGTTATAAAACTACAACTTTTGCATTTTTACGTTTATATGTTACACATTGTGAGACCATATAATTTACAGTCAAAGAGTTCGCTCGTGTTGGCAATGCATGCATATGCTCACTTTAGGCTGGTTTGTTCATAAATTCTAGCGTGAAGAGATGGTATTTCTAGGGATATAATCAACGGTAACCTTTTACACTTGCTAGTTGACCATTGTCAAAGTGAGATTAGAGTAATTTCTGTCGTACTCAACGTGATAGACGAGACGAAAGCTAATCAATAAGTCTCCTGTGTTCCTGTGGATTTTGGAAAATGTAACTGGCGCGTGGTGTGACTAACTCATTTCCTGACAAACGCGTAAAATGTCGCAGACCCAAAGAAATTCGAACCGTTTGTAGAAATGTGTTTATGAGAATTTTTGCTCCCTGCTTGTTTGCCGTAAATTTACTTACCAAACTGTGCTCAAGCACGCCATGAAACGCAAAGCTCTAAATTTGTCTCATTATCTGAGAAACCTACAGGAGACCAGTGAAGCAGCAGGGTGTCAAACTCATGTCATGTCTTTCTGAAGGAGAAATACTCAATTTTCTGTGAGTCTGGAGTGAATATAAAATTAAAAGCCAGTCCACACTTTTAATCGTTACGACTTTACTACTATAATAAACAAATTAAAAGTCTTCAACTTTTACCTTGTTGTTTAAAAAGGTTAAGAAAAGCGGATACACACATTATGCATGCCCTACTGTAACATGGTTGAAGTAAAAGTACTTAGTTAACTAACAATCGGCGATATAAGGATTTGTTAGCGTTGTGCTGCATGCAACGTTTTTCCATTTTTTCAAGAAATCAGCTCAAAGACGTTTGTGGTTTCATCAACATGTTGTCTCTGAATGCTTACGCAAGTTACATGTGTACTTCAATCCCCATGCTTTCCCTTCTCGTTTTGTTATGTTAGTTTTACGAATCTGGTTCGGGTATCCGAGTTCTCAAAAGTTTCAGTAAGATGCAGCAGTGAGTCTTGTATCGGAAAATCACAGAGTTTATTGTTCATATCTTTTTTGTAGATTCAAGTAATGAGTACGAGTACGCCGTACCAAACGAGCTGGGTAAACTACTTCCGAGTCAACAACCTAGCCCTTTGAAGTCAATTCCAAACTCTCCGGCTGCAGCCAATAGGACGAGAATGATGCTCTTGAAATTCAAAGAGTTGGGGATTCCAGAAATTCAAAAGCATCGGCTTCGGATGTTGAGAAAACTTGGAGATGGGACATTTGGTTCAGTAAGTGGAAAACAAATGACTTTCTTCATTATATTTACATAACATCAACACAGTCTTTTGAGCGCATCATCCTTCGTACGGAAAAGTATGATGCTCAGTCAGTCAATCTTTATGTACATACCAGGTATCTTTAATTGGTATGATATTTGTGCTTCACATAGGTATTTGTTGGGGAAATGGATCAATGTGGAAAGGGAGAAAAGCAATTGGTCGCTGTGAAGCACCTTCTACGGAATGCCACAGAAAAGGACAAGTACGTAATCGCAAATGGAGCTACAAACGACTTAAATCATGATAGAATTTGTTGTATGAAATTGCTGTTTTTTTTGTAGAACCGACTTCTTGGAAGAAGTTCGTCTCTTGTGGACATTACGAGATGCTAACATCGTACAGGTACTTGGGATTTACACGGAAGAGGACCCACTTTGTGTTATTCTTGAGTTCCTCGAGCTTGGCGATCTTTGCCAGTTCCTTAGACAAAATGATACACTGTTGCCAAACTCGTCGAAGAAAATTAGGTACGTCGTACGTCTTCGATACGTGTAATAAAATCATGCATGGTTTTTTTTACTCCGTCATGCGTCAGCGAGATACCTTTATACCGCTCAAGAGTCAAAAAGTAAAAATTGAAGGCCCAACGTTAATAATTACATGAGTGTGCTTAATTATTATGCAACGTTGTACGACATTCAGTATTCTGAAAATCCTTTTTGTTCGTTTCTCTATATTTAGCTTCGGAAGTTTGCTATACATTGCTAGTCAGATTGCCAGTGGAATGAAATTTTTGGAGAGTCGAAATATTGTTCATCGAGATCTGGCCGCTAGGTAAAATTTTGAACATTCCTTTATTTCTTAAAATCCAGAGACGACATACTTCGTATTAATGTGATCGTGTTTAACAACGTAGGAATTGCGTTGTGGGGAAAGGTCTTTTGGTGAAAGTTTCGCATTTTGCCAAAGACACCGATTTGTATGCAACAGATTACTACCGATTGGACGGCACTATGCCTTTGCCAATACGATGGATGACATGGTCCAGCGTCTTTTTGGTGAGAGAGTTATAAACTTTTCAAGCAACTCCATTAGAAACCCCTAACAAAGTCTAACGCGAACCAAGCGTGCCTCTCAACGTTTATGCAATTCTTGTTTATTCCAGGGGAAATACTGTCGCCACTCTCCTTATCCAACTTTCAGCAACCAAGAAGTTCTTAATAATCTTAGGCGTCTTTCAGTGGTCGAGGAGTTGGGTCCCTTTGAGCCTCTCACAAAGCCTCAGTCGTGTCCGCGAGATATTTATCAGTTAATGTGTGATACCTGGAGTCGCAATGATGATAATCGTCCCACTTTTTGGGAAATCCATTCATTCCTCTCAAGAAAAAATCTTCATTTCACAACTCATCACGGTACTATAAGTCACGAATCGTACAACGGTGGTCAGATGATTCCAGCTACCTCCTCGTCATTCTCTAGTGCAGAGCACTTCATGGTCTAATGACCATTGTCGTAGTTCCATTATTAAGACACAGGTCAACTTGAAATTATCAGTATTTAACTTGTCGTAGATCGAAATTACGTTGTCTATACAGTAAAATACTTACCTTGTATCTTAAGAGTATACCATACGTACGGTACACACATACATTACGTGTAGGTTCCCGTATCTCTTGTAGGTATTGTGAGTCCTTTTAATCGTTTTTTTGTAAGACTGATAGAAATTTGTCACAAAAGAATACAATATACTACTTATTTCTCTAATTCAAGTTCATTGCTAGTGCCATCATCGCCATCTCTTCAACTTTTGAATTCCTGTAGTGGGCTCCCTCTACTTCATTTACTTACCTCCAATGCAGCATTACTGCTCACTGTTGACTGTTTGACAATCTTCACTAAACCATGCCGAAGAATATCCACTCTCTCCCGCACATGGTTGACAAGTGCTCCTATCCAAAACACAAGGCTTAATAATTAACTCAAACATTACCATTAGGCTATATGTACACCTTTTTGGCCTTCAGTTTTTGTACTTTCTTACTCAGCATTCTGACAGTTAAGTACGCACTTGCTTTACTGAATTGTCACTTGCCTTTCTCCGTTTAATATTACAATTTACACACTTGATTGTGCAGGTAGGCTTCAAGTGATCTTTACTATTCCATCAATCGATATTTATTCCAAAATGCATAATTATTATTGTACACTATGCATTTCAATTTATTTATTGTATACGATATCACACGACAATGTAAAGTCAGCTTAAATTACATTTACATTAAAGCTCATACGAGAAGAACAAGCCAGGGACAATGCAACAAATAAGCAAGCTTGGGGGGCTAAGAAAAGTTGATGTACAATACAATATTTTGTACAGTAAATTGTACAGCAATATATCGAACTAACGAAGCGCGTATTGTAGTAGAAAAGGAAAAGAACGTAATTGATGAATAGTAACATTTATACTAATGCATGAACTTTATCGGTACATAAATATTATGTTGATGTACATTAATTTTTATCCCTGCAATCATGCAAAACACAATTCGTGTAATAAGGGTAAAAGTACGTTCGTGAAACTACTGTGAAAATTATATACAAAACAAGTTGCACAATAATTAAACCGAATGCATATCTCACCTAATAAATTTAGTGTAACTCGAAATTGTAATGAGTACAATAAATAAAAGTGGATGTCCCTTTACAAATATAAAATTCATCACAATGTTTTACATGATTCTCTACTGCTACTTTGTCAATTTCAAGATACGATTTTGACAACAAATCATCCCATATTTTCATCTTGTGATGAGAACAAATTTTCATTCAACAAAAATCATTAGCAATCATTAACAATTCATACCAAAGTAAAAATTCAACTGTTCAAAAAACCTATACACTTAGTAAAAACAATTTAACAGGTGCAAGTTTGAAATCGTAATTGAGTACAGTTTTATCGTAAATGATTTCTCAACAAGTAACTACTCACTATTTTTGATATTCTTCTTTTTTCGACCCTTGGGCTTCGCTTCAATCCAGATTCCAGATCCCGACTTGGTAGTTTCCACTGTCTCCTCTGCTGTAGAAATGCTCTCCGAATCGGATTTGGACTCGTGCTGATAAAGATCCGTGTCATTTTCTTCAGTATTCGAAGCAGCTTTATCGGGACTTTGAGTTGAAGATGGACATTCACCCTGTGATCTTTCCGATACAGCAGCCACAGCATTATTGCACGGTTTTGATTTTTTCGCAAAAAAGCCAATGGGATTCCTGGGACAATATTTTATAGTGTGTGCTTTGTCTCCTGTTGCTCCACAAAAACAGCACACATACTTCCGCAGCGAAGGGCATACCACCACATCATTAATACGAAGCGGGTGAGAGGTATAAATTTCGGGATTTTCATTGTTGGTTCGACAGAAGCCACAGTCAAATGAGCCCAACGACGATTTTGTTTTCTTTGACTCAGCCCCGATTGACGCTTGCGAGTCCAAATTAGAAGAGGATGTTGGACTTCGCTGAAGGATGGTACTCCACAGAGGTGGCGAACCCTTTTGATTATCGCTTCCACCCAATGCTCCGGACAAGTTTGGTTTGGGCAAGCTTGGAAAGCATGAATTAGATCTAGTAGATCAGTTTCAGATAGAAAGTACCATTAATGTCGACTGCAGTCGCAAGGAAATTTGTATTTTAGATGTAAGACTTTCCACCGAATATTATACGACGTGTTTGGTTCTTCGGACACAACTGAAGAAGAAGGAGCCGGAGGAGAGGGTGACCGAGGAGGACCATAAAGAAAAACTTCTTTATAAGATCTTCCAGAGTTCCCACACTGTTTACTTGCACCGTCATCTTCGGAATAAAGCGGACAACCACTTATTTCCTCTTCGAGGTCAATGTTAATATCTCTCGCATCTTTATGGACCTGCTCAAAGTCTGCCTGGGGCAAGCAGAGATTCTCATCACTTTCCTGGGGCGAGATGGTGCTCATGATGCGAAGGGTATCCATAAACTCTTTGGAGGCTGATGTGGTAAATTATAATGTTTCTCACATTATATTGTTTAAGATTTTACATCTAACCATAAGCATGACGACTTTGAAAATGGGAAGCGTACCATGATTTTCCGTGTTGGAAAACATCATGGGATTCATGTCGCCAATTGCGTGCTGGTAAAGATACGTGCATGACTTGTTTTCCGTAACTGTGTCGGCATTGCACAGCTTGTAGATTTTCGCCGTACAACAGTCAGACCGACCTTCAAATTCCGGGCAGGATATAGAGGTGCCGTTGAGGTAAGAAGGGCCATCGTCATCTCTTGAAAGGACGGCGGAAACAGTCTGATTTGGACATCGGTCTAAGCAGTAGGCTTTACGCGTTTCTAAAATCCATGCCCTCCTCTCTTCCCCAATCGTTGGTCGCACTGTTAGCGCACCAATCCGTTTCAGTGGCGGCGCACTATTAGGCCTGACGGTAGTGTGCGGAAATATAGAGCTGCCGTAGAGGGCAAATTGCAAATTTGCAAGTTGCTCATCATTGGAGTCACATCCAGGATCAGATTTTTCGGACGACGAGAGGGACTGTGGCGAGCTACTCTGGCTACTGCTACCGCCACCTTTAATGATGCATACAGTTCAAACGACCAAAAACTTGAGGAAAATGGCAATAAATTCAGCTTCTGACTTGAGTGTACCTTCAAGAGCATGTTCCGAATTACCATATTTAGTCCTCAGTGCGGATGGCTGAATAATTTTGTCTACGGAGTATCCTGTAAACCCCGCTTTGAGACCTTCCAAGAGCGAGCGATTTGCTTCAGGATCATCTTCATTTAACCATGTAATGCTCTTCAAGAACTCGTCAAAGTCCAAGAGCGGTCTGCTGCTACAACATTCGTTGCTCATAATTGTGGTGGGATTAAAATGATGTTTGCGATGAATATGAAAAGAACAAAGGCATTAGTTTAGCCGAATGAGTTGCTCAAAGTATGAATTAGTATGTGCGGTGCGGTACAGTTTTCAAATGTTCAACTGAGCACTTTTTTGTCTTTTTGAAGACTCGTTTGTTATTATGCCGGCATTGACTGATATTGAAGAAATTCAGATGAAACAATTTGTTGATTGAATGTTATTTTATAAAATTTTGTGCCTCTATCAATTTCCTTGACGAAATGTAGTATTTCAGATAAATGCAATCCGATACGAAGACAGTGCTAGCTTTACATTATTACAGCTAACTCGACAGTTTGTGTTTTGCACAATTCTACAGTTTATTGGTTTCATTACATACACTTGATTCCATGTATAGTATCTGACTGAATCATGAATTAGAGCAAGTTTGCTGATGTCGTAGTAGAACTAATTGAACAAAAAATCGAGTGCATTTATCGCCAATTCTGCTCAAAGTGTTTGCAGATCTTCGTTAAAATTATGTTCAAATTAAACACATACATCATCAGCGAGAGAGAGTATACCTAAGCATCAATAACAAAGCCTACGGAGGAAAATTGATAACATAACATATCAAGCGTATTACTAACTCGTCTTACCGTTGCACAATACCGCTTGCTACGCAGGCATTGGAAATGCATAACACTGCACAGATAAGCAATGTTTGTGCAACACACTCCACAGAAATAAACGTTGAAAAGAGAAGTGTACATGACTTGACTGCATACAATATTTTGTAGGATTCTGTTGTTCTGCTCAAAATGACTTGGTTGATATACGTAACAGCAAGTTTACCATGTTATATGTATATACTACGATACGATACGCGCAAGGTAGAATGTAATGAATGGAGCTGCATGAGGAAGCTTGTACACCATGTGATCTTTCACAACAAAAGCGTAAAGCATAAAAAATCATTTCATTTCAACACGGTAAGTAAAAACGTTTTGTATGGATGGTATAAAAAATAGTATCTTTTTGAATTTGTCGACGTAAATATGTATTTATTTTAGATCCCGATGCATGTTCGTTGGTAATATTTTGTATACATTCACAATATTTAAGCGTAGTGAGCTGGAGCTGCCAAGGAGGAAGGGGTAAGTTTGCTAGTGTCACAATTTTAATATGGATACATTTTCCGTATGAAACAATAACGAAGTTATTTTGTTCACTCAGCACTCAGCGAAAGTGAACAATACGACGATACAATCACTGTAGACTTTGATGTGTGTGTAGTACGCACTACCTCAACCTTAAACAATGCGACCAGCCTTGACATCACATTGATCAGGTACTGATTTTCCAATGTATAAACTCCAAAATCACCAAATTGAAACTAATGTTAGTTTCATTTTTAGCATCGGGAACAAATGCAATCGCAAATTTTAGACTGGAGTGTATTCTAATACTAAAATCCTTCAAAAATTATACTCTATCTTGCCAAGAGTGAAGAGGTGTGTAATAATTTCTAACAAAAATCTTTAAATATAATCTGAAGACTCTAAGCTCAGCCGACCGTATAATATTGTTGTACGACTGTTGTCCTTGTGCGGCTTGAGATAATATATACCTTGTTATAAAAAATAATTTACTTCAAGTGTAAAGTGTCATTCAATTAAATGCTACATCAGTCAGGAACAGGCAAATATTTCAAATTTTATATTACAGTGGTGCAAAATTGATAATGATAAAATTGTATATTCCAGCAGAAACTGACAGGACGAACTCGAACTCATATTAAAACCTCATACATATTACTACTACTAAGACTCCCGGGAGTCTCTGCTCCACCAACAACGCAATCACTCTGGAAAATTCCAACAATTGCCTGAATTTAGGTACTGAAGCTGAAAATACAAAATGCCCAACTCAAACAATAATCAGAATTCAGGATCGGGAGCAAAAACTGCAGTTACGTTTGGGCTGGGTGCGTTGGCCGGTGCATTAGGTAAGTAGAGACTGAAGTTTGAGAATATTACGACATACCAGAATGGTAAAATATTGGCTTCCGTATTAAATTAGCAGTGTTGTCTTATTTTTTTTACATTTCGCAGCGGCAGGTGCGGCCTGGTATTTTTCAGAAGGTCAACCCCAGGCAAGGGCACACACGTACCAGTCAAATCATCCCGTCAATCGCGCACAGCAACCTGCACCGACCCCAAGCAATGACACAGACAAAGACGAAAAGGATGGCAGCGTGAAGATGTGCGAAGTTTGTTTTGTTGATTTTGAGGAGCTGAAACAATGTGGAGTTCAAATTGTTGCCACACCTTGTGGCCACATTTATTGCCGAGACTGTATTTTAGGATCTTTGGCTGTGAAGCCCGAGTGTCCACATTGCAGAAACCCAGTCCAGGAAACGGGCTTGCGTAGACTGTACTTTTAAACCTACCTGATAATTGTTTAATATTGAAACGAAACGTGAAATTGTAATATCCACAATCTATTCATAATCATTGATGAGTCCATCACATTGTGGATTCATAAAAGGGTTACTTGTACTATACTTGGTCTAACAATGAAGCGAGGTGACAGGTGCTAATTTAGTTACCGACAGGGACACTCTAAACCACAAATTCTTCGTCCGAATTATAAATTCGTCGTTCTGAAAATTTTCTCTTATGGAATAAGAATGGTCATTATTTAAAAATTGGACAATGCATTTTGATTCGATGATGGTTGTAAATGATTTACTATTTGACGCATAGGATAAATAAGTTATTATTGCAAATTGAGGACTTAGGCTAAATCAGCCATGAGTTTTACAATTAAGTCCAATCATAAAATACTTATATATAACTACTTGTGTAACATACACGCAATGATTTACTTGACCATGAAATAAACTGTTGTTATCATTCAAAGTATTCTGTTGATGTGTTGAATATAAGTCTGATAAAGGTTTAATGACATGTGGTTTTAAAATTTTGCCAGAGAAAGTGTATGAAACTGTTCAAGAAATTATTGTAATTGCAGCGAGCGACGATGCAGCAGTTTTCAGCGACCATGAGCGTGAGCTTTGCATTCTCCATGATGGATTACGTACATCTCGTACTTGAACTGAATCTCACGCTGTAACCATCAAAAATCTTGATTTTAAATTGGTGAAATCATTTGTTTAACAATTACAATGCGTAATTACGAAATCCGGTCATTTAGTATAAAATAATACCATATAATTTTATACATACTCACATCACATTGCATCTGCTCATGCAAAGCAAATTACAGCGGGTGATAGTCCAGCTAAGAATTTACAGTTAACCGGAGTTATGATTTACATTAGCGTTACGCTAGGGTCAGACCCCCTAGATCGCTACGGTCAGATTTCCGAAGGTTCTTTATGTATCATCTCTATAGATTGACTCAATTCGACTTCCTCCACAACATGGTGTAGAACTTTCAACCCCAATCGTAAAGCGTGACCTATTTTTCAAACAAACAACTGGTTTTCAACGACAATCAATTCTGTATTCCTTGATTTCTCCATCCTTCGGATCACCATTATTGCCAAACCAGCTCTGGAGAACTTTGCAGTTGTTCCAGTCCGCAAGCGTACAGTTGCCTCCTGAGGAATTTGAATAAAGTTTTGAACAATTTTCTGTAAAACTGTAAAGCTGTATTTCCCCACTCCTCCTGCGTTTTTTATCCTCAAGCGAATGGAAAACCAGCGGTTTGTAATCAATTATTACGAAATTTGAGTTGGAAGAACTGTTGGTGGACGGTGAATAATAATTGCTTTTCTCAATGTCAACTGAACTTCGATATTTTGTAGAGCTGGCAATTCCAGATAGGTTTTTTGTTGGAATCAGCGTGTCCTGTTTGTTTAAAGTTGACATTTGGACGGAGTCAATCGATGTACAAATCACCAATACAAAAATTTTCAAAAAATGGCAAGAGCCAATGATAAATGCATGAAAGATTCAACAGCAAACGATATGAATTTACGAGAAACATAAATCATTTTGACTATCCCCTAGCATCATGGAAAGAAAGACGTCGCTGTACCTTCTGACTAAAATATGTATACAACTCTACAGATCCCTTTTTAATCCTTTCGAATTATTGTTTTTTGCTAAATTATGGACTGTGCAAACATTTGCATCCTTGCGTGCACCATGCATGACAAAAGTTCACCATGCATGACATAAAAATTGGTCGTGTGTACTGACTTAGGTAATTGGTTTCATTTCAATCAACAATTCAACTTCCCAATCAACAACCACGCAAGGTTCACGATTTTGAGGCAAACTTCGTCTGCTGTGGGCAATCTCGATGCGGGCAACTCTACTCCCGAATTAGAGTTAAAAGGCTAGAGTCTTTGCATATGGTCATTGTTGGAGTTTAATATTTGGAGAGTGGAAAGAAAACGCTCACGATACCCACAAAACACATCGTGATGTAATAAATAATAGTACCTATATTGCAATGCAAGTCAGTTTGTGTACCTGGTCTGCATCAAATCTTGAGAACGGTTTGACATTTGGCATTTACTAAAATTCCGTTTGCGCCAATGTTTTTTTTCAGTGACTACATCGGAGTGGGCCATGACAAAAATCACAATAAATGTCGCCACACTCTCAGTTGTCGAGTGGTATTCGTGTCAACAGATATGCTATTTAACAGTTAATCATTGAAACATTGGAACCTAGCTTCTACTTTTGATTTTGAAAAACGCAGGCTAGAGAAACTGCTTGAAAAGCCGACATCATGCTCGTAAGTCGTAACGTTGTAATTCTTGTGCGATTCAACTGTTTTTGATATCACAAATTGACCACTGAAATGACATTTGAGTGCTCTCCGTAAAGAGGTTCACAGCTAGGTTTATTTCGTCCAATTCATACTTGTTCACTGATTGCTAAAAACAGTTTATTATTATTATTAAACATTTGTATATACACAGTATCGGAATAATATACAAAGAGAATCTATAGCGTAGAAAATTAGTGAAAACACTATTATCGGTACTTGCAAGGACCCTCAAAGTCAACAATTTGATCCCATGTAAAGAAAAGCGTCTTGTTGCACTTAAAATAAAAAAAATAATATAAAATAAAATATAGTTATTGCATTATTAGTTGGTAACGGTCAAAAATGATATGTGGTTGGAATGAATTACCCGGGCGGCCATGCAAAGGATATGACAACGCGTAGCTGTCCATGCGTTTCTTAAGCAGAGTATAATTTCGTCGGTGCAGTTTAGCTTTAGATCAGCGTGATGAAATGGAGTATTAATCACGTTTAATACAACAATATGTCTAATCTTGTTGCAGTGGTTCCAGTGTACTGTTGTACACTCTCCGCCCCATTCGTTTCGAACTATCTGGTCCTCTGGACCTAATATTTCTTCCTCTTCTTCTGGATTGCCATCTTCAGGTGGCTTTTGGCTTGTGGACATTTCCTGCAACTCATTGTCATTTGACGGTTTGGAGGTTGTTGTGTTAAGAAACTCTGCATCAGGTTCTAACTCATCGTTATGAATGGATTTCTCCCCAAACTCCGTTACTTGATTCATCACAGTCGGTGGTCTATCCAGCTCCCTGACGATAAAAGTCTGGTTGATCACACTTGGGTCAATTTCAATGTAGAATTTGCTCGCTGCAATCCAGGAAGTTAAGCATTGAGCATTAAGAAAAGGAGAACTATTTAGTAGTCTCAACAATTATAGGTTATAGGTTAAACAGTATAATTAAACCTACTTTGACTGTGGGAATATGAAATAAAGGATGATTCTTCGCGGATAAGTTCAGCAGGCTTCTCCTCCTTCCCTTTGTTTCTCATCAGACCTTTCAACTTTTTCAAGCATCCACTACTGGGTCCCACACAAAGTAGCAGGTTAAACAAAACTATCGAGGCAATTACTATTTGTCGGGTATTCATGATTGTATAAGAAAGTGGGAACGATTGTGAATTAGTAAAGGATAACAATAGTTACGACTTTTAAGATGGTATGTGCTAGCTGTCCCTATGCAGAATGAACAAATCCCGCGCACTCCAGCACATTACATACAAGCCAATTGTATAAATGTGAATGTACGACTATCCGGCGATATGCAACCGTTACACTGAAGCGCATAATGGCGAAATTTTAACCACACCACACCAGTGTGCCGTGCCAAAAGTGATGATGGGCTAAGCATTCAATTAGGAAGCTTGACATTTGACATGAGTGAACTCATTCATTTATACATATTGCGTATAAACTTATCGTGAGTTATACGTTCACTCTGCATTACGTTGTGTAGCGCGAGATAATCATTATTCTGTAGCAACAATATAGAGCCACTCAATGTTCCAATGGTTTTGCAAAGGATGTCCTGTGGATTGTAGAAATAGTTGTAGAACACAGGACGTATCAGCGGAGAAATGTCGTTGTCCATGTCCTCGGATTACGACAAGTGAGTGAGACTCCTTTCTCACACGTAGCAGTATTCAGTATTTATATTTACAGTTTATGTTTGGGCATGCCAAAAGTTAAAGATAACGTGGATTGCACTCGGGATGCAGTCTAGTCAACCTTTCGACTGGAGACCCACATTAGCCACATTGATGTATTTACATTTTGAAAATCCCAGCTTGCCCTGCTTATCAAAAATTCTGCTCTTACAAAGCGAGAATCAATCGACGTGGTCATTTTTTGACCTTTACCACATGACGTGACTGCTGAAAGTTTTCATGCCCTTCAGGACAGGGTTAAAAAGTATATCTCTATCTGTGAAGTTGTACTAGAAATCTGAAAGACAAGCTTTGTTTGTGTCTTTGTCCACGAGTGTGATGTGCGATCCTAAGCAATATAGGCATCTGCAACCTGCAACATTTTTCACGGCCACCTGAATCAGATACCCGCTTCAAAGAAATAATATTTATACTAGTTGGTCATGTTAATTCCAATCGTGTAGTGTTTCACAGCACACGATGTCTGTGCTGGTAATCACAGACGTTTGCGAGTTTGAGGTTGCTTGACACTTGAAAGATAATTTATAATCATTTGGACCTGGAGTTTTCGCTTTAATATTGCGAATTAAAACACTATCATTGAATCGTAATGGAGATTTATTTGCTATTTTGTCCACTTACGAGTACCATTAGGTATACATTTTCTATGAATTTGGTGTGCACTCTTATTGCGTCATGGGAGCAAGGAAATGGTGTGGTGGCTCTGAAAAACTGAAGAATGATAAGTGTTACGTAGAATGACTGCTGTTTGGAGTAGCAAGTTGCTGTTGCCAATTGTACAATTAAAATTCGTGACTAGAAATATAATAGCTGGGAGACTTGTGGTCTGGTTCACCATGGACTTTTCACTTCTACTTTACAGAAACATTTTGAAAAGTTGAAAA
>JAHZMW010004436.1:0-10550 GCA_027743745.1 Alloscopus bannaensis
CATGAGAAGCGGCAGAAGAATTGGTATTCTTTCTAAAATGTTCGCCTACTCGAATAGTGAATGGCCGTCCACTTTCTCCGATATACATAGATAGGCAGGAGCATGTTATCTAATAAATGCCAGGGGGAGGTTCCATATTCTTTTCTTTTTTCTTGCAAAGTAGTTGTCGTATATTGCTGCCCGGTATGAATCCAAATTTGTAATCGAATTCTCTTTGTAAGTAATTACGCAGTCTGAAGGGGAGTTTTCTCATGTAGGGTAGAATGAAATGAATCTTTTTGTCCTCTTCTGTTTGCGTGATGGTTTTGTTTTCAAACAACGCTCGTGCTTTTTCTTTCATTTTATGAATTCGTTTCTCGATAAACGATACGGGATAACTGTTTTGATGTAAGTCGTTCTTAATGTTTTATGCGATATATGATGGTAAGAATCAACATTCGGGTACCTTCCTGCGTGCGTGGGCTTTCTGTAGATATTTCTTGATAGGTTTCCATTTTCATGTCTTCGTAAAAGTAAGTCCAGAAACGGTAACTCCATGTCCTTTTCCATTTCATGTGTGAAGTGTAAATTTGGATGGTAGGAGTTGAGTAGATTGAGAATGGATTTTATGAGTTCATTTTCTAATTTTTGCATGGCGAATTCCGCAAAAATTGGTGATATAGGGGATCCCATAGGACAGCCTGATAGATGTCGATAAGTTATTCCTTTCCACTCGAAATAGTTTGACTCCATGCATATTTTTAAAAGTTTTATCACATCATCGTGTGACATGCCCGTTTTGGATTTCCACGATGAGTCCGTTTTGAGTTGTCCACTGATATATTCCAATTTATCATCAATTGGTACATTGGTGAAGAGTGATTGGACATCAAACGACAACATTATGTAGCCGGGAAGAATTGTGACTTCTCTGAGTGATCTGGTGAGTTGGTAGGCATTTTTGATACTGAATTTATGTTTCAAAGTCAGTGGTTGAAGGATGTTCTTCATAAAGCGAGCCAACTGATAGGTAGGACTATGGCGAAAATCAATTATTGGACTCAATGGGTAGCCTTCCTTGTTTATTTTTGGCGGCCCATAATATCGAGGAGTTACGGAATGGGATGAGAGTATATAGTCATAATATTCTTTTTTCATATGCTTCATTTTGTAGATTGCATGACATGTTTCTTTAACTTGTGACTCCATTTCAGTTGTGGGATTCTGTTGTATTGTTTCATACGCAGTGTCCAGTAATAAGGGGGAGATCTTGTCTTCGTAGTCGATTTTGTTCAAAATTACCGTTGCGTTGCATTTGTCTGCAGGGCATATGATGATATCTTTGTCATTCCTCAAATCCTAGATGTTTTCAATGATCCATTTGTATTTGAAGTTGTCTTAATCCCTCTGCGATAATTCATTTTTCAATATCCTTGAGATATTGAACCTAACTTTGTCTTTCGTCACTTCTGGACATTCGTTTTCGTCTAGTTGAGAAAGGCATAGTTCTATATTTATAGCTGATTTGTTGAATTGTTGATTCTTCAAATCTTCTAACTGTATTGTGAGTTAAATTAAATAATTAACTGATTATTGAGTGGTTAAAGTAAATAAAAACACAACCAGTGAGGACAATCAGTGAGAGGACAAGCCACTTACAACATACTTCTATTTTCATAGAACTCTCTCTTTCCTTCCTGGGATTCACCTTATATTTTTTGGAGATGATGAATTAATTCACAAAAAATAATCGGGCCACCTAATTCGACGACCGATAATCTATAGCCAATTAATCTAACTTTGGATTATGCCAAAGAAAGGATCATCTCACTGAGACCCCCTAATGTGTTGTTGGCAAAAATACTACAAATCGTCTTCGTCTTTTTTTAGTTAAAATATTTTGCTAATATAAGCTAGATCATGTGTGTAATTTATGAACAGGCAGACTAGTTTAGTGCCGGAATGAATGAACAATACACACAGTATCTTGCTTGTATAAAAACTGCGAACCCCCGTAAACCCACAACGATGTAAGCTCTGCCATTTTTTTTAGCTCTGGTTCCCCTACACAAACTCCCAGTCTGACAATTTTGTTAAATAGCAAATTCAAGACATATTTGGAAAGAACGTCATCGAGTACCTACACGTCATTGATACCAGCTATTTCGCATGGCATCCGAATACCTTACCTTGTTAGAATTTTTGCTACAGGGTAAGTGGTATTTGTTTTAGAATGGTTCGCCTTTTTGTAACAAAGATAAAACGCGTATGTATTTACTTGTTAGGGATAGCGGTTTATCATGCTTGATCTATTATACAATCATATTATGCATATCGATGGGCTAGATTTTTCCTAAGCTATGTGCATCATAAGTGCCATGCGATTTTTTTCAAATTAGCAAGAAATTATAAGGCGCCTTCGAAAATAAGCAAAAAAATATGGCACGTTTGAAAATTAACAAGAAACAATGCAATAGTGTAGGTAAAATATGTCCAACGATATGTTAAAATATGCAATGTTTCTTATGAAAAATAGTTAAATAAAGATTCCACAGAAATGTGTGCTACATATAATCTTTGTAATCAATCATGTACAAAAGAGGTCGAAGCATACTTTTTTCCGCTAATTAATCAGATTAGTTGCTCGTAATTTTAAGCAAGTGTCTAACTATAAATTGTAACTTTTGCATTCATTTTTTATTGTACAAATTATGATTGTCCTAATCATTGGAGCCGAAATGAATCGGTGATTAGGAGTTAGAGTTAGCGATAAATCGCTCTTTTGTCTTCATTGAAAAAATAGTGCGTACTAAAAATCTCATTACCATATTGCCATAATCGTATAATATTTTCGTAGAATACGACCTGCGTGATCAGTAAAAAGCCATAAACTGTTCATTGCGTTTGTCTATTACTGCAATTTATCCATAGCCCATTTCAAGATTGGCAGCCTGCAAATTGCATGTTTTCAAACGCGGAAAATTACTATAAGAATAATCATCACTTTTTGACAATTTTACCTTAAAGTATTACCATTTTCAATCAGTATGAAAATCTTCTCCAATTTTGCACTGGTCGCCACGATCATTGCGTACTTCATTTTGATTTTCACATCACGAGTTCAGGTAGTAATACAAAATAACCCTTACCCATTCAGACAGTGTAGTATTTTATTGAAACCTTAAAAAGTTTTTTTTCTAGACTCGTGATCAGAAGGAGTTAAGTAAGAGGTTGCAGAGTGAGGCTCCACCAAAAGCAAGAGAGGGAAAATGACGAGGATCTGCAGCCAAATTCATAAATATCCTTGTTTAAATTTTTCTTTTTAAAACCAACATATTATTGTTAAAACTATTAATGCAATTTGTTTAGCATTAAAAAAAAGTTACTGTCGTTACATGATGATTCATACAATGTATCAAAAATTTTATAAAAAATAAGATTATTCAAGATTTCTGCTTTGGTAATGATATTTTTAGAATAGGCCATGTGGTCGTAAAATTGTCAGGTTCACAGTGATGTCAAAAATGGAAAGTTCACGTGACATTTTTCCTCGGTTCAATTACGTAAATGGTGCGGCAGGTAGAAGGAACGGCTTGATTTTTTATGTGACTGAAATTTTATATGCCCACTTTTATACAGTCACGGCGTACAGTATGGACGTTTCGATTCCTTTCGCTATTCATGGTGATTGGATGCTGCTTTGCCGGATTTGACGTGAGAGCTGCAGATTCCAGCTGGTCCTTTCAAGATGTGCTTCTCCGTCACGGAGACCGCATGTACTTAGGCCTCCGCTCAATTCACCAAGGAAATATTTTCAACGCCACAGACAGCCTTGGGGTGAACAATTCAATTAACGCAAATTTTGAAGGAATTCCGAATGCTTTCTTTGACATAAGCGGATTTGTGCTGAATGTTGTGTCACACATCATGATCGCATGTCCAATGGACATGCTGCTCATTGCAACCGTCGCTTTGTGGTTTCGAACTAAACCATTGGAAAATGAAGTGGACAACATGTATTTAGACAAGAAGTCCAAATCCACCAAGAAAGGATTGAAAAAAAGAAGACAAGCTTTCCAGCGACTGGTAAAATTTTATGATGCCTTGGAAGAAGATTCAGCCAGAGTGAACTCAGTAACACGTACCATTCTCCCGGCGGCCTCTGCAACGTACTCGTTAATAGCGTTCTACGTTTTGATATATGGCTTTGGAAGACACTGGATACGAGCTTTGTACTATGCTTGTCTGCTGGCAAAAGTTCTGCTCACTTTCTCCTTCGCTTTGAAAATCAACGACTATGTATATTTTATTACTGCTGCTTATCTAGTAAACATCGTAGCGGATGTTCATAATGCACTTTTTAAAATGAGTCTTTTGTTATTGATTTAGGTGGAAAAATATCGAGCGTGGTTCATTTCTGAGAATGTGCAAGAAGTGCTCAATCTCAAACCTACGACATTTATGGTTAAAATGCATGCGCTGAAAGAGAGACCTGTAGGTATGGGCTTTAGCCTATTCTTCCTCGATCTGCAATATCTGGCAAGCGTAAGTTCTATTTTTTATAGTATTTTTAGCGTAGCGAAAAGTCCGGAGACGTTTATTATATTATATGATGTTTATAAAACGTTTATTAACATATACCTATGAGTATTATAGTATATGACTCACTATTTTTAGTTTGTGAACGTGGTGTCAACACACTTTGTAATAATAGCGGAAAGTACCAGCAACTAATGATCTAACGTCGGTACACTCCACAAACAGAATGGATTATTGGACAAACGCACTGCGACAAGACTTTACCGTATATAATTGTTTAATTATTTACTTGACACCGTAATCTGCTTGCTTTAAATATACAAAAATATAACCCTTACACCTTAGTCTCCAAACCGTATGTATTTACAAGATTAAATTTTATCAATAATGCTTTAGGTTAATGTCGCCAGTGTTTTGAGTTGGAATTATTTTTATGTTGGCTTGTGAATATAAAGCGCTTCTTTAAAATGCACTAGTTATATTTGTAGAGCTGAATTTCTAAGTTTTGTAGTTCAATTCTGTACATTATCGGTCCTGCAACGGTTCAAAAATATTGACTATTTGTAGTTTACAAGTGATTCAACATTTTTAATTTAGTATATAGACGTATGTCAACAGTTACCGTTGTTTTGTTTAACACAAGCGCATATTTTCAAACGCTCGAATAAATATGTAAATTTTGGTTTTACAGGAAAAATGATTTCAGATTAGGAGTATTAGGACAGAATCAAAAATGACTTATTATGCATTCCACCTATAACAACACCTAATAGTTTGGCATTCAAATACGCCTTACCTTGGAAGGTTTTTTTTCAACAATGCGATATCTTTGCAACAGTTGCGTACATAACTTCGTATGCGACCTAGCTTGCGGAGCTTTTTTAGTAACTCACTATTTGTAGACGTCCACTAATAAAATGGCAAGGTACATATTATACATATTAGAACATTGTACAACTCGTATTTCACCGTACGCACTTCGATTGTGGTTTACAAAAATGTAACCATTCTCAACCAAAATTAGTCACTGACTCATGAAAATGAAGCTTATGTTGTGGTTTCGCATAAGTGAATCATATTCACAAATCAATTCCAACTACAAACTTGTTCCCAATCATTATCTTATTCAAGCTCATCCTTTTTGGCACGAATAATTTATCTCCGTTTTCATCCAAGATGAATCAGTCAAATTCCACCGAAATCATAACCCTTCCTTTGTTCCCTTGTCATCTACTCGAGTTGCCTGACAGTCGCATAGACTGTTTTATCAATGCTACTAGTAACTCGTCAGTTTGCGTTCGGTGTCCAATTCTTGGTCGCTTCGCTGCCGGAGGTGCACTAATCTCTGAAGGAAGCTACGGTGGAGGCCGTACACTCTCCCTGTTAGAATGGGTGCTCACTTTGATAATTGGAAGTTTTGGAACTATCACAAATTCCTTAATTATTGCCATCATTTTAAGGAGAGAGACACGGAAAGCGTTTGACCTCCTCTTGGTTGCCCTAGCGGCGATGGACTTGTTGGGGAGCGTGATGGCTGTGATGGCGTCAACTTCGACGGTTTCATTCATTGGTGAGTCATAAAAATGAGTTTTCACATTTTATTTTTTTGCATTCTTATTTGAAAAATATTTTCATTGCAGAAAACTGGGAGAGAGGAATTTGGGCGAATTACTTTATATACTTTGGGACGCTAACTTGCTTCCTAGGTAACTAGAATTATTACATTGCCCCAATTTTTGTAATTTTTTTACAAGTTGCACGTTCTTCCGCAGCAAGATCAGGCTCCTCCTTTATGACCGTCATGATAACCCTGGAGCGCTACCTCATGATCCGCTTTTACACCCGAGCCAAAGCGTGGTTCACCATTAAAAACACAAAAATCATGATAACCGTCATTTATATCTTTGTCATCGTGTTCCTCGCCTTTCCGAGGTACACCGCTTTTAAAATCGTGCCAAACGACTTCGGCCAAGACATCCCAAGCCTGAAGTCCTTCACTTACATCATGATTTCCACACCAATGCAAGACATTCTTTATGGCACGCTTGGAGGCTACTTTTCCAAGATAGACTTTTGGGTTCCGCTCCCAACCCTTTTGTTTCTCAATCTATTGGTCTTCATCGAAGTTTGGAAGTTTGCTCGAAAGCGGAAGCAGCTCAAAATGAGCCGAAAACAAGAGCGAGATTTTCGAGCAGTAAAAATGTTTGTGCCCGTTGTTGTCGCTCTATTTGTTTGCAACATTGAGCCTTACGTGTACTACTACTTTGTCGTGAAGGAGGCGATCGCGTACCGCGACCTCTTTTTAGGTGTCTTTCTCTCCGTCGCGGTGAACTCCAGTGTTAACCTGCCCATTTACTACTTTAAAGGGTCCAGCTTCAGGAGAGAGGTCAAGGAATTGTTGACATCAAGCAGGTGCTGTATGTTTCTAGCAAAGCGGTTGAAGAGTGGTAAAGGGAATGGGGAGAAGAGTCAAAGGACAACAACCGAACTGAGTTCGAAAACGTCTGGTGAAAATGTGTTGTCAAAATATTCTGAAGACTCGGGATTTGCATAAAAAATGTACTAAAATTTTATTTAGTTAGCTTAAATAAATTAATGTGTGTACATTTCCAGTTAGGTTTGCGCAAACTAAGGAAACCAGTTTCTGTAGCGAAGTTTGTACGATGACTTCATGATTATTTCAATAATCGCAAAATACGCATTTTCATGATTCACTTTACATCATCCATGTGTCAGACATGACGTTCCTTATAACTCTCTTACAGATCTAAAATTGAACACAAAAATATTATTGTTTGCGGTCTTGATGTAACCACATGAACGTCTTTGACTCGAAACGAGGGCTAGCGTTATTGTCATTTTTGATGTGGATGATGAGTAATTTAGAGAAACAACAAGCGTCTCAAAGTCTCAATACTCATACCTCAAGAATATTCAGTTTGTCGCCACCGGAAACCGCAGTTCAGAGCTTAGTTTCGCCTTAGTTTGCATTCTGTCATGTTAGTCATATAGAATATTCCGGTAATACGGCTTGCTCATTTCAATCAATATTATTCATGTAATATGCAATGTTCAGACATTTAAAAAAATAAATTACAGTAATACTAAGTAATACATAATTACAAAATATGATATGTGCTTCCGTAGCAGGAATATTTTATGGTATTGTTTTATAATGTTTAAGGTACCTTTTGTTACACTTTCATAACCGATGGCTACCGCTCCTCTTTTTTAATAAAATTTATTGTCTCTGGAGAAACTTGTCCTCAAAACTTCCAAAACTGACGCGGAAATACAATGCACAATTGGTTTGGTGAGAATTGAAATTTGAAAAATAATTCGGATACTCCTCTTTATTTCTTCACAACAATAATGCAATGGTTATGAAACATTTAATGTAGTCTTTAAACGAGTTGGATCACTGGTAAATTCCGCGTTTCAAGCATTGCAGCTTCTGCCATTAAGGGTGCAAGCTGGTCATTGGACGACGTCCCCCAACTTCCAGACGACTCATGTCTGTCAACTTCCCCAAAGAAATTTCTTGCGTCACCCCAATCGCCCTCTTTCTCCTCAAGTGTTTTATATAAACCACGACAATGACAAGTGGGGCAATGCGCACCGCAATCCCAACAAAGAGAGTGATCCAAAATCCATCCCGAATTCTCCAAATGGAGTAGCCAACACTCAGGGTGAAGTTTCCCAATAACCAGACCAACGCCAATGACAACGATGCTCCGTGCTTTTTCTAAAATATTTTTTGTCATTGAGTTGATTAGGACGGATTATGGATTTAGATAACTTACCAGCTTCACGGAAAGCAAAAGGCAGGGGCTTAGTAGAAGATGTGTCACAGTTGTGTACAAACCACAAAAGAAAGACATTCGAAAGTACGCCTTTCTCTGCTCTTGAGTCCCCCAGCCGTACTTCCGGAGGGTGGGATTCACAGCTTGGAAAAAGTACTGGTGACGACACCACTCGTACAATTTCTCTTGACTGGCAAATGAATGACCGAAATCCTCTCCTTTCGATGCGACGGCTATCGACGTGCTCAAGATAATTATGAGGTATACCAAATAGTAGATCTGTCAGATTTTACCCCAAACTCAATTTAATGTGTGGTTTATAAAATGCATTTTTATGGATGAAATGAAGTTTAACAAATTTCCAGTTGAATGCTTACCGGGTCAATGTAGCCCAGAACTTGAACCCATTGTTTGTATCCCACTTTGTGCGTTCCTTTATTCCTCGTCTGCTCTAAAATTACTCTTGCCATCAAATTCGTATTTTTTAAATAAATTGTTCAAGCTCTCCAAAATTACGGCATATAAGACGACTCTTTATATAACGTGTTGCTCAGACAAAATGCTTATCACATGACAACACTTTATTTTTTATGAGACTTCATGATGGCTGCAAATGTTTTGAGTGTGACGGCACACCTTTCTTTGTGAGCACGAAAGAAAAGGCTTGTGGACTAAATAAGAATTTGTCATACTCATAATATGAAATAGGAAAATACAAAGCTTAAAGCTTAACCACCTCGTATTACTGGTAGAGACGTGTATATTAATCACTTTGCTCAAACCAAACTGTTGTGTCGTGGAAACGTAATATATTGATGTACCTACGGATTGCCAAGCTTAATTTGAAAGTTTACCAGACAACTGAGTAGCGGCCAAAATGTTTAAAGCAGTTTAAATGAAATATATTGAAAATAACAATTTTCATGAGAACACATTCAATGGATACATACACAAATATTCCTTTGTCTTTTAGTCTTTAATAGCAGCTTTTAGGGCCGTGCATTAAATCAGAAACAACGAACTGAAAGACATTTGCGCAAACAACGACATTTATACATGCACTTGTTTGGACATGCAGTTTGTAAGACACCCAGCGCAATGAGGAACTTGACAGCACGATGATGTTTTGGATTTTTAATTTCATTGTCAAATCATCGTTTCGTATATCTGTAGCTGGCATAAATCCCAGGCCTGCAAAATGGTCTCGGTGCGCAATTGTGAAGGAGCGTGCAATCCGGGAGAATCTGGCATATTTTTCCCGGGGGACAGCGAACGTCTGCACATGTTATACCTGCAGATTAAGGATAAATTATAACTTTTTTTAGATTCCATTAACATTGCTAAATTCACTAGTATAAATTTAGATACAAGCTTGTCATTTTCTGGCAATCTTTTTTACCTTTTCGGCAAGTTCGAACCGGATAGCATGGAGGTTGGTGACAGGTCACTTGTTGTAGATAACAGTGCTCCCCCGGTGGACACTTTATGGTTTTGCAGGAAGGCCGATCGCGATCCTCGACGTCCTCAGCCGCACAAACTTTCAAATCGAAATATATCATTTTCGAGTCATTTAATGCAGTACGCTAACAAATCTTTAGGAAATTACGTAAGGTACCTCCAACAACGGTGAGAAAGCACAAGATGAGCCATTGTTGATAAACAGTTACACGGTTTTTTGCTTTGAGCAACATTCCGCTTCCGAAGAAAATAGGATCAAGCACAAACAGTGGTCTTAGGTAAGATATTGATTGTCGACTGAATAAAAACACGGCGACATCCATTATTACCAGTCGTTAAATTCCACAGTCGATACGACGTTTTGTATGTACTAACAATAGTGTTTTACAGGTAATGAGGAAATTTCATAAATTATGATTGTACATCGTCTACGATCTCCTATTTAAGCGACAAATGCATTTGTGGCTTATGACATGGAAACGATTAGATGACCATGTTCTTTCCAAGTTTTAGTATTCACTCTTACTCATTCTGATCCATTGAATTGAAATTGTATAAAACTTTATTCTCTCAACGGGCTTGCTATAGTTTCATTTTTGATTAAAAATGGAAGAAAATTTTATGTAATTTGTCACATGTAAAATAATTTGTCAATTTTGTTCCATAACTATTCTTGAAAGATTTACTAGAAACGTGTACCCTTTTTGGTGCAAGTGGGCACTGGATCGCATGGATATGAGATGCACGTCACCTCTTCAAGATAACAGCGTT
>JAHZMW010004437.1:0-29460 GCA_027743745.1 Alloscopus bannaensis
TAAGCATTAATGCATTAATTATCTCTATCTAGAATCCTCAATTAATGCATTAGCATTAAATTAATTGATAATTGAATTACTTGCATTAAATTATTAATGCATCAATTACCCAAGCCTGATAAACACTATGTAAATCAAATTTTCTCCTCAGGCAAATGATGTAATTTGGTACATACATAGCAATTAAAAATGTTGACGAAATTAACAAATTCCGTGTGTCAGCCGAAATTCAATATATTTTTCATCAGCTCAGCATGTACTTTATTAATCAAATGTTACACGGCTTAACAAAACAATCAACCCACTGGCAATGGAATGTCCAATACAAATTATAAACCGTACTCAACCTCAAATTGTACTTAAGCATAAATCACACAGGAAACCTCATAAAGCTCATCGTAACAAACACGTGCGCAAATTGTCATGTGTGTGTTAAAGCTAATTTAAACAATATAATACGTATTGATAAAAGGCTCAACAAAGCACGCAGTATATACTTAACAACCAAGAATTCTATCCAGGCGTTGCCAGTCTCGTCCCTACATTAATACAAGTACCATATAACTGCGGTTCCTGCCTAATTACAAACATTGATGAATGATTCGTCCAAATCTAACATTTGCCTTATCACCTACCCTGAAAGATCCATTGAAAGTCTATCTTTTTTTGCTTCAACTATATATAGTTAATTAATTTTAATTGTTTACCATTAAACACGCTGATCCTCATCCTGCCCCACAGGCTGTCGGACGCTAGATTCCAGTTCCATGACACGCTTGATTCCCACGTATAGCATTCCGATACGAACCGCGATGAGAACCAGTATACCCATATGTAATGGAATAAAACAGAAGCAGACAACGGTCTCGGCAAGGATCCAAAGCTGACACCGGAGCCAACGGTTCGTTGCATTCATCAAAACAAAAGCATCGGTTACCTAAAAATGAACACAAGCACACAACTTTGTATTAGTTTTTCCTGACCAAAGTTGGCTTAAAATGATTTTGCCTATACTGTTATAGACAAAAAAGTTGCAGCCCACCGGCCAGAATATTGTAAATCAAGTAATTCTTACGCTTATCAGCACGAGCACTGTTCCGGTGGTCAAAACAAAAAACACAAAACCTGAGATGGTCATGTAGATAATGCAAACGAACAGAAATATTTGTGGGACAGATCCTCCTATGCAAGTGCTTCCAATAAGTCGAGCCCCTACCACAAGCCAGATCAAAGACAAAAATCGGATAACCTGCAAATACAGTGACAAGAGAACAACTTCACCGTTTCATGTCTTCATTTAATGCTGAGATAAAACAGTAATTCTACGCTTACCAAATCCAGCCAGACGACAGTGTGGCACAACTTTCTCCATTGGGATACGGATGGTTCCATTCTTGTGTCAAGCGCTAGAATAGAACGAAATAAAAACCTTGACATTTGTTCGCCACGTTTCGCGTATGTCACTAGAAATGTATCGCCTTTTTCGCAGGAATTTAAGACAAACCCTTCAAAACTTTTGGTCCAACGATTTGATACACTTTTTTACCTTCGAACAGCTTCTGCTGCTGATAATTGTTTAAGGTACAGGACTTTGTGGATCCAGTGATTGAAAGTGTTTGAACTTCAAATACACGGACGTAGGTAATAATAATCTAAGAAACCTAACGTTATGCGTTAGAAGACAATGAAGGAATTCAATTCAAATCATAATGATGTCGTTGCGTCGTGTTGTCTTTGATAAGAGCAAATCATTCGTGGCAAATTACGCCTGTGTGGCGTAAACCTTTTCGATCGTCGACTATTGTCTACAGGGCGCCGGGCGATTTGCTTCCAGTGACAAATGACGATCAAGTAAATACTCATCACACTGCTTTAATATGTCTAAATGTATATTTAATTCAGGATTCAAATCGAGCTGTAAATATTGTTGTATTGTATTGTTTGGATTTATTTCAGACTTTCATTACATCATTATGATATCGTATACTCAGATACAAACAAAAAAAATGAAGAAATGATAATCCATATATTTTTTTAAAAATTAGACTAGACTAAATGTTGGGCCAAATTACTTAGACCTATACAATATGTCACACCATATTCGGTGTATAGATGATTGTAAATAGCATTCAGAAAATCTTATGGCCCTTACAATATTATTACTGCTAGAATTTACCCGCTTCATCAGGGAGAACGCAGCACGCCTGCGTATAGCAGCAAAATCATTGACACGATTTTCCATAAACATTTGAGTAGCACTAGAACGTCTGGAATACTGAAATAGTAGTCTAAACGCATCATTATAGGCAACTTTTACCTTATTGAGATAATTATCTCTAAACGGTACCCACAGACTCAAACAATACAGATTTCCTAAATAAGTATTAAAAAGATATTTTTTAACTTCAGTGGAACAGCTTTTGAATCTTGAAGTAATTAAGTTTGCTCTCATATAGATTTCTCGAGTTCGCCTCTGCATCTCATCTACATCTCTTCTCCAGCAGCTAACATCATAACCAAGATACCTTACAGTATCTACCCATTTAATTACGGTACCAGCTAAAAGTAATCGTGGTCTACAGTAGTCAAAACTTTGCGATGCAAAGCATTGACAATAGCTCTTAGACGCATTAAATGTGATATTGTGCCTGATAGCATAGGATTCACATATTGCGAGGAGTTTTTTCAGTGCAGCAATGCTTGTTGCAAGAAGGCAAATATCATCTGCGTAAAAAATGTGATTTATAATCTGACTTCCTATTCTACATCCTAAATCACTCTCACTTAGTTTTACGCTTAAAGGGTCGGTCCATGCGGCATAGAAATAGGCAGAAAGGATCCCACCTTGTCTTACACTATTTCGAACCGGAAATGGCTCAGAAAAGTGTCCACCCCATCTTATTACAAAGTATTGATTTCTAAACCAATAGTGCAAAAACCGTAGTACATAAAAATCGAATCCTCTTTGCTGTAGGTTGTCAAGCAGAGACCAGTGGTTAACCATATCAAAAGCTCTTGTGGCATCTAGATAGCAGACAAATACTGGAGTGTTTTTTCGCATGTAATGATGAGCTACCTGTTTTATACAAAATACAGCAAGCTCAGTCCCTGCACTCTTCTTATATCCTAATTGATTGTCAGTAGTTTTAAGATTAGGATAATACACTTTTAGCACAGCTTTCTCCATAACTTTGGAAAGAGTGCTAGCAATAGCAATCGGTCGATAATTCTTTGCAACCGATGGATCTAACCCTGACTTTTTTAATATTGGCACAATGTCCACTTTCATAACGGCATCCGGCACATATCCGTGACAAAAACAGCTTTGCAATACAGATTTAATGAAGGGAGTGACTGTGGAAGCGACAATTTTAAGATGCTCCGCTGCCAACCCTTCTGAACCAATTGCTTTTTTACACTTTAGCTCGCATATACATTCATGTATTAGGTCATTTGTAAAAAAGTGTGCACTTCGCTGAGGCGGTATTTTGTTTAGATAGTTTACAACTGACTGCTTGAAAGTCTCATCTTTGTTAGCATTAAAAATTCCGCTGTAGAATTCTTTCCACATTTCACTTATTTCACTAGGACCCCATATGACCCCATAGGAATATGTTCATGAATATAAAAATCCGAGATAAATCAAAGGATAATAATCCAGATATTTACCGAATGATGTTTGCGAAAGACTGTATTGTACAAAAATATCTAATGAAGTACATAGTGTAGATATCGCATATGATTATGTGTTACATATGTTGGCTGAGAAGTGTTCTTTTAAGTTTTGTCAAACTTCGTAGACTTCCAAATACGATGGGGGAGCTAAATAAATGAATAAGACGATTTTTGAATTTTAAATTTAGCATTATATTACGTGAGCAAAGTTCAAGTAAAACTAGTCTTACGGCTTTCTGTTCTTGTCGGAGATTGGGAAATTGCAATGTTGTACTCCGGTGGAAAAGCGGATAATGGCAATGAATGGCTTGATTCCTGGAAAGTAGAAGATGATACATCTTCGGAATCATAATGCTGTTGGGGTGACTGCTCCACTGGGGACTCGGTGTCACTGCTGCCATCCCTAACATCTGAAGTGGTTTCACTACTGGTCCTCCTGCCGTCGTCTACAGAGACAAAAACTGTCAAAGGCATTGCGGTTGTTTCAAGCAGGTAACGAACCTCTGCTGTAGAAAGCCGTCGGTCTTGTCTGGATCTTGGGAGTTCTTCAGATTTCCGAGATGTGAACATGATGGAAATGAAAAAGATGCCTGTTCTGATGAGCAGAATGGAGCACCCAGCACTTGGAGATACGGCTGCCACAACAATCCAAAAGAGGAGAACAGCCAGGTTCAGAATCATCCAAGTGACCCCATCGGCAGTACACCCCAAGGCGACCTTTAAATTTTTATAAAATCAAAATTTGTAGACCAATGTTTAGACGGAGAAAAGTTGCATTTTAATGATAATGTTGAAGTACTTCACGTGTCGTCGCCTCGGTCACTACAGCCAAAGGGGTGACAAGCTCGAGTAAAGATCCAACAACGACTGCTATTCCCAAAATTGCCACAGTCGCGTCTAGAAAGTGTTTCTCTAGTAGAATTTGGTCCTTCGTTGATCCAGAATGCGACAAAAGTTTCAGTCCGAACACAATTGCCGCCAAGTCCACGAGGGCAGTGCCCCTTACCCAATAAATCAGTTCGTCTGAACGGTTTGTAACAAGGTGCATGCTGCTCAAAGATACTCCGATTACAATTAATTACAATGACTTTAGTATTTTATAAAGTTTCAACGAAATCTTTGAAAACCACCTTTTCACTTCACTTGTCTACTTAACAGAAACGTGCCAACTTTTTGAAGCGCCAACTCAAACTGAGCTTACATATTGACAGTCCGGAAGTCTAGGGGAAATGTTGACGTATGCATTTTGTGGAATCGTGAAAACAGAAAGTGTTTGAAATGTGCATAATAAACACATTCCTCCTCGCATCTTGAAACCGTTTTGTTTTCAGTAAGTCATCTTGCATGAATATGAGTACCTATTCAGTATAGTAATAGTATGGGTTTTATATAATTGTGAAGAAGCAAGCGGAGGAGTGTGCTTCGTAAACTGATGCAAAGTTGCCACTGCCACAAAGCAAGAGTTTTTTTTAGCAGACTGAATGAGTCACGATCACATCACGCAATTTCATTTCGCTTTCGGAACCGCGTGGTACACAAGTGAACGATCACATCATAGTATCTTCGGATTGAAAAACCATTTGATGTTTCCGAGAAACGTCAGTGATATACCCAGAATCCTAAATGAGGTTTTGCGTCAATAACTCAACTGCGAAGTTGAGTTGTACTGCTGTCGAATGAATGAAGCAGAACAATGTGCAAGCGTGCTCCCACGCTAGAGCTGTAACATATTTATTGCAGAAATTAGAGTTCACGTCACGCTGAACTGCGTTCTTACACTAATTCATGGAATTATGAGAAGATACATTCAAACGGCGTAGGTTATTGGGTCTTAACCGTTTGACGTGAAAGTATTCACAACAAGATGGGTTTCTCGCGCTATGATCCGTCTAAGGACATGTATTTGACTAGAATGGTACGCGTATTAAGGTGTGCTATTTCTTTGAAGTCAAAACTATCAATTTTCACTGCCAATTTCAATTGGATTTGCTGCGGACTAACTCTTTGAACGCAACTTAAAAAGTTTGATTAGAGTACACAAGTAAAAAAATTGAGAATTGCATACACATATAAAATAGAGTGTAACAATATCACTTGCGATTCAAATTAATTTAAACTATTAAATCCCACTAATCTTTGGCATAAAATAAGAAGTAATAAAAACTTAGTAGTTTGGGTAGCAGTCACATTGTGCCCCTGGAAGCATCAGAAGTTTAAATAGTCATTTAAGACGGTATACGACGGTGGTGCTGTAAATAAAAGGAAACAGCATTTCAATATTTTTTCTATAGCACGCCAGTAACGTTCGATCAGAGGTCTCTTTGATCTCTTTCCGGAATACTCACATGTTTCTCCGCTTCCGTTGTGAAAAGTGGCTGGCGACTGGAGATCCGTAAAGCTGTAAGCCGGGGCAGCGATGATTCTAACAAGGATGGTGGCGACCTTGGCGGTGATTCTCTGTCGCGGTACGATAAACTGAAATCGTAAGTTCAAATGGCGTAGGGCGTTCTACACTGATAATTGGAGTCAGGGTCACGATCAGGAGTGCATCTACGAAGGCCAATGCCACTCTGGTGAAAGCAAGAAGCATTCCAGCAGTTGGCTCTGAGTATGCTACACCAGCGCAGAAGAAGAGGATTACACTGTTGCTAGCAATGCAGAATGCACATTTGCCTCTCCTCGTTCTAATGGTCATGCTCTGTGAAAGGGTTTCCAAATTTTGATCTGTTAAAATGCTGCACTCCCACACTTTTAGCGGTTAGTCAATAGTTTTGAATATTTTAGATGAAGTTTTGAAAATCCTAGTTGTGTCACTTCCATCCCAGCGCAAAGCGGCCAAGAAAAGACTCATCCCTCCTAAAGTCAAAATGGGCGAAGTGAATTGTATATTGGAGGCATACCGTCGACATAACAGCAACTACAATAACTGTGTCCAAACCGGTTAAGGCCAATGTCCAACATCGCGAAACTGTTTCTAATCCATCAGTTACAGTCATGCTTTGAAAGCAGAATTTATATTATTTTGGTCAAAATTCAACGAATTGGCTACACTCGAAGTAATCAACCGGTTATTTTTGAATCACCACTAGAATCTGATGGGTTTTGGAAAGTCAGACCAGTTGTTATTTGAAAATACTACAAGTTTTACAACCGCGTTAACTTTGTTCTACAAATTGACTTGGAGAGAATACAATGTGTGAATTTAATGTGTACAAGAAGCCGTGTGAAATTGGGTTTGCCTGCCAGCTTCCGTATTCGTGACTACTTGACACTGAAAACATTAAAGCAATAGGTTGCTCAAATAAAAAATGCTAAGCAAATAAACATGCAGTCATTCTTCGGGAGATCGAGTCAAAGCAACAAATGAGTTCTAGGAAATTGTAGTAAACGAGAAAACGTTCGAGAGCAGGAGAGAAAAATCCGAATCACCGGTTGTACAAAATTTGCGTGGTTTAGTTCACACGACCAGTGTGCAACGCAGTTTCCGATCTGTCGTCAAATTCTGCATGGTGCTTTCCGAGTATGCATCTATGACGTATATGGTTTTACAGATTTGAGCTGGCAAATGGAATTTATGACAAGTCAGCTAGCTGAGCTGAACTGACGAGCAGATCAGGACACGTGGTGACGAAACTCATCAATTATAGAGTATCATCATGAAAATCACCTCCAGCGCGAAACTTTTCGGGTGACCGTTGACTATTGTTATGCTTTCCCTATTGACATGCAAATGTGCTTATTGTTAACGGTCACCCGATAAGTTTCGCGCTGGAGATGATGATCATGATGATACTCTATAATTCCAGGGTTTCACCAAGTCGTGTCCTGAGCTGCTGACGAGTTGTGAAAGCGTACAATTCTCAAAGTGTACGAATATACAATATGATCAACACCCATAACCCAACTATAGTCATCCAAATTTTGTGATAAAAGCCGATGCTTTGCTGAACCTCATGAAAGACAGTGGAAGATATAGCTAGTTTATTTTAAAGAATAAAGGGTTTGATGATTTGAATTTGAAATGAGTTTTTATAAAAATAGTTTTCTGAATAAAAGTATATATTATGCTGAGTACAGACTTGTCGATTTTGTCGTATAATTAAAAGATTAAAAAAAGAGTTAAGTGCAGTAATTGTTTGATTTCAAACGCCACACGGGTCACGACCTCCAGGTGCCATTCACAACGTCATACGATGGTGGTGCTGAAAAAGACAACCACGATTATTCAATTATTAATTTTGTAATTCTAGCAGCTTAAAAATGTAGCTATACGGAATGGACTTCAAATTGAAACCCTAACGTGTTTCTGCATTCCTATGAACAGCGGCGGGCGAGTGGAGGTCCGTAAAGCTGTACGCCGGTGGTAACGACGAATCCGACAGGGTCCGTGGCCTAGGCGCCGAAAACTCTAACCTGGGTTCAATTTGAGTGGAATTCTCTACATTGTTCATTGGCGACAACCTTTGTGTCTGCTCTCTTTCTGATAAGGTAATCAGACGTGCATCTAACCAGGCAAGGCCGGCTCTGATGACAAGAAGACGCATCCCAGCATTTGTTTCTACGACGGCAACCGTGGCGCAGAATATAATGCTCATAATGTTGCGAGCAATGCAAAATGCATACCTGAAGCTCGGACTTCTGGTCATGCTCTGCAAGTAAACGTTCAATTCAAATATTTTTAAAAAGTACAGATACAGCCATATCTCTTAGGTTTTAATATCTTGAAAAAAGGAGAAGAACAAAATTTCAAATATTTACTCTGCGCAAATCCAGCAAACCAGTGCAAGGAGCAACGAACACCATCAAGATTCCTAGTGTCCACATTGTCCAAGCCAATTGTATGTTGATTGTATACCGTGGAAATAATGCCAACACGACCACAACAATAACAGTGTCCAACAGGACTAAGGCAAGAGTCCAGTATCTGGAGATTGTACCATAACGATTTACCTCAATCATACTTGAGTTGTATTAAATCGTGTTGAAGTATTGCATAACCACAAAAGAACTGGGAGCTTTTGAATGGCCGACAACTATTTAAATAATTGAAGACACTAAACCTGCATCCGTAATCTCTGGAAAGTTTGGAGAGATTGCGGTGTTCAAAGAAAACAGAAGTAACGCAGGGTTTGGAAGTAGAAATTGGATTGCGGGCAGCTTCCGTATTTGTGACACCGGCACAACATGAAGTAAGTATTGCACAGTTCATAATATTGCGATGCTAAAATAAACATTTTGCATTTCTTGGAACGATGACTGAGTTAGAATCACATCACTAAGACGGGAGTTTAGAAATTAGTGGACGAGCTACATTACAGTGAGGCACGCGAGAGAAATCCGAGTGAGCATTTGTGCAGGCGGTAGAGTTTGTTTCGGGACTACAGTGCAACGCAGCTTCTTGTTTGCCGTGATATTTAGAATGATGAAGAGACTGTTTCTCCGAGTATCTGCTTTACTGAAGCAAGCTACATTATCGCTGATGTTATATGACTGTTGGTGAGTAAATGATCTAGAAAGGAATAGTTATAGTCATCAGAGTAAATTCATTACATTTGCACATTATCTCTTCAAGTACAAACTGTTTTTTTTTTATCTTGAGCAAGGTAAGTTAGGCTAGCAAATGTAGAAATTATGAGAAACCGTATGTATTTACGTATGTATGCAGGTATGTACATTAATATATTATGAGCTTTATAATACCATTTTGACATTTGACACCAACGCCTGAAAACATGAAACATTCGATCGTATACATATATTTATTGATACATATATTTAAGAACGTGGTTTACGTCCTACCGGTAGAAACGTTTTTTTTTCGCTGTAAAATGTTTTTAACTTCTTTGCTGCCTGGTCGACATACGAAAACAAAGGCGAACTATAGTCTCCGTTTTCATGCAAGGCCAAAACTTTTCATAAGCATCTGAATAAGAAGCGCTGCAAGAGTGTTAATAATATATATGTTACTCGAGTTGCACCAAGCAGAGCGAAAACAAATCTGTACTCACGTGTCTCTGTTTTTTGAAAAAGGGTCGAGGCTTGTCGCCGCAAATCCATCGAACTATACGAAGGAGGGAGTGAACTGTCTGAGAGTGATCTCGACAATACAAGTGATCCCAACGGGTTACAGTGAGAATGTAATAAGGCCGGTGTATCGTTGCCAATGATTAAATTTGTACGATTTTCTTGGACTGGTGGTACTGATGGAGATCTTCGACTAGGTTCCGAAGTCACCAACAACCGAAACTTTGATGTGAGGCACATGCCATACTCGATTGATAGATTGCGGCTGGTAGGAGTACCGGTGAAAGTACACAAACCTCACCACAATGCACAAAAAACAATACGGAGGATAAGGAAGGGACCTGCGTAGTCGGGGAAGAAGGGTGTAGCAACAAAACTGGACACAATCAAAATCAGGTTCGTAACAATCCATATCCTACTGGTCTTCTTCCTCCCTCTTTCTGTCCTCTGCTGATAGTCAAAAACAGAACATAATATTTGAAAGCATACATACACCATTATTTAGCACAGAAACATATACTTCCCCACCAGTTTTGTGGAACTCAGCAATAATAGGGGAACTGCCAACCCAATCACGCTTATCCGTGGATAAATGACCAGAACGATGGACTCGGCGGTCCTTGCTGGCCACGGGGGCCACAACTTGATAATACAGAACGCAACAGCGGTGTTTACGACACAACCTATGGCTATGACTTTGTATCGGAGAAACGAGCCATCCATGGTGCTATTACCATTGCAGCAATTGAAAAGAAACTCTGAGAATATCATTGGAGACCTCTGCTGTATTTTGTGATACGATATTACAAGCTTCGTTAAAAGCACATTTGCTTTTAGAGTTTCTGTAAAAAGTGATGGTTTGAATTGAATACCTCATCTTTCCCTTTAAGATGCAGGATAAGAAATAAGAACTGAAGCAAGTCATTCGAGAAATCTTTAGACAGCTTGTTAAAGAAATGAAAATGTTTTGACAACATGATTATGCACATTTTAATGGAGAATCTATAAGACACACATATGTAAGTAGCGCATGCCCGATACAAAAATCATATTTGACATGTTGCTCAATTACAATTTAAATTGGGTTTAAATGATTGATGTTTGGTTTCTTCGTTAGTGCTTCACAGGTGTCAACTTAAGCTCCAAATTTTTTGGAGGCATCATCTGTATCCCGATGCGTCTGTTAAACATTGGTGTTGGCGTTTTGTCGGTTGGGTCGATTTGGAAATTACGAATGAGCAGCGCAATTGCCGCTTTGGACTCAATGAGTGCAAACCTCATTCCTAACAATTAAAACATTTTTTAAAACATAACAATAAATAATCTTCTCCCGATCATGTGGTCAAAAGAGATTAAAAACTACGAGTACAAACCAATGCAATTCCTTGGGCCATGTCCAAACGGCATGTAAGCGTAGGGGCTGCGCTTCGCCTTGTTTTCCTGGCTGAAGTGCTCAGGATCGAATTTATCCGGATTGTCGTAGTACTTCTTATCGTTGTGTATTGCCATCACAGGGGCGACAAGAACACTTCCTTTGGGACACTGCAAACCTGATTCTGGGTCATGGTAGTCTTTCAAGCACTCCCTTTCCAAGCGAAGGGCAACGGGATACTTTCGCAGAGTTTCTAAAAAATGAAATTTGTGTGTTACCAAAATGTCTATAATTGTTTTATATAAACTTCATGTGATAAACAAAGAGCTCAACCATTGATAACCATGTCGAGATAAACAAGCTTTCCAAGGTCGTCGTAGTCAATGGTGCCATCCTCCTTTATCATGGGATCCACCTCCTCCCTTAGCCTTTTCTGGATGTCCTGATGAACGGCGAGAGCATATGCGACATTCGTGATTAAAGCACTAGTTCCAAGGAATCCCGCCAGGAAGAAGACAACGCTTTGCGCGACAATGCTGTCGTCAGTGAGATACTTGGACCTGTCATTTGATTCTTTAATGAGTGCTTCCTTCTCGAACGTGCTGAGTTCATCGGAACCCATTGCCTTCAGTTCTCCCTTTCTGGCATCAATGAGCAATTGCTGGAAGTCATTTCTTCTCACTTCCCCCTTCAACCGGGTGTCTAACCCTTGGCGAACGATGGCCTCAAAAAAGCCCAAGGCTTCTTGGTCCAATGCTTCGATTCCAAGGAATTTGAAGAGAGCGGGGTATCTCGGGCTCAAGTTGAGTTTGACTGCTTGAATGGGCGTGAATTCTGCGATGCGGTAGGCCATTTTGGAAAAAATCGAGTCTGCGTTTTCTACCGTTCCTGTGTGCACCCCAAACACGGAGGTGGCGATGACTTCGATGGTGTATTGATTCGCAACTTTCATCATGTTGAGCTTGAGCCCTCCGGAGGTATTGTTGGCTTTAGTTTTGAGCATGTCGGTCCACTCTTTGCCAACAGAGTTAAAGTGCTCCATCATTCGCCTAATTTTACCTGTTATTTATTTTTCGGTTTAATTTTGATTCGGATAGGGAAAACAACTAGGTTATCATATGTATAACATTCCTTTGTAGTACCTGTGGTAAATGTGGGACTGACACTTGCCCTCACGCCTTTCCACTCGTCGCCTATGTTAAATAAAATCAGTAATTAAAGCAGACATAACAAATGAAAAGCTCCTTAATGAACTTATGTAAATTGGTCTTCTCACCTTTGAGAACGCCTAACATTTTGGCACTGATAGATTTTTTGTTGGCAATCGTGAAGAAGTCACGTCGGTCTACAAAGTTTTCCAGAGAATCCTATCAGGATTAATTGTACAATTTTTAGCATATTATGTAGGTAGAAAACTAAATTAATTTGATGTGATAACTGCTCGTACGCTGGGCCTGCTTGCAAAATAAAGTTTATAATGTATTTTCGCTCACTTTAATCAATATCTTTTTCAGGAGGTCTAGATCCTTCACCAGGATTACTGGACAAGGCTTCTCCACCATCCCCGAAAACTTGTCAGTCTTCTCATATGCGTAGTCATCCCTTAGAGTAATATTCTTCGTGCCAAGGAGCACCTCCAAGTTGGAAGCGATGTGTGTAACGTCAATTTCCCGAACCCCATACTTCTGCCACCAATCCGGCGTTTTGGGTTGAGACAGGAAAAATTTGTACAATAGGAGAGCTGTGAAGACAACAGCAAGCAATGCTAAAAACATTTTTATTCGGGAAAATGATTGTTGCTGACAATGTTTTTTTTGGATTTAGTTTAACACAATCAATATAAAGTATTGACGCGCTTGGGACCACACAGACAAGTGGTCAGTCCTGATGAAGATGTTTTTCACAACTGCTCCATACACCACAATTTGGATACACTTTAATAATTTTTATGCATAATTATCAGCTTTGTGTAAACTGAATCAGAAGAGGGTCGATTACAATATGGTAAATTTATCTAAATCAAACAAGTACTTATAAGCCTTATGTTATGCTTCTTATACGCCTATATCTTTTAAGAGTGCTACAGCGAATGTACAGGTTGATGGGCCTGACGCTGACTGTACAATGAGTTTGCGTTAATTTAAGTTGTATTGTATATCAATCAATTTCAGTGAAGTGGTTTGGTAAAGTGTTTTCACGGGGATGAGTTATCATGACTTGTGATAAGGTCTGCTCGCCAATCACACTGCAAAAGAACAAAGAACATTATGTGGAAAGATTTGAGGTGCAAGCGGTGCACACAGCATTTGATTCGGTGACAGTGGCGCAATTTTAATATAGGTTATGCAAGGTCAATCCCTGTTATCCCTGTCTGTCTGTATGTCGGTTTAATTGTAGAAATACTTATAGGTTTAGCTGGCATTTTGTATAAATCTGTGCATATTATCTTATACGTGCATATGACGTCTTTCATTTTATCACACTCAATCTTCAGGATTTCACTTCCATGAGTTTAACCACAGCAAACTTTCGGAATCGTTTGCCCTTGAAATTTGATAACATAAAATACTGATATCATGGAAAGAGTTAGCAGGGTACATATTTAAATCATGAGTTTGCTGTTCATGTGGAATTTGTACTAAAGCCGATTTGTACGAGTTCGGCCCAAATCTGTGATCCAGAGCGAGCATATAGTGCTCTTTGTTTCTAGACGTAGAATTTAAAAATTAAAATTTGAAAGGCTGTAACGGTACATAGCATTGCATCACGTAGCAGAAAAGAGAGGCCAGGGATGTTTAGAAGCAAAAAAGGCTTTGTTTGTGTTTGCGCTGGATCACAGGACGAAGTTGGTAACCTACCTTGTCTCATCTTGGTGGTAAATGAGATTGAGACACGACATGGCCAACATGCAACATTGCCTTACCAAAGGTGTTTGTTCTACCTTGATTTGAGCAACACAAACCACGATCTTCATTGGAGTGCGTGATCTGCTGTCGATAAAAACGTATTTGCTAATAGCTTTCAAATATGGTGACATTATTAACTAATCAATGCACATTTACATAACTTCATTAAATGTTTTGCCACGTTCGGTGTAACCACGTTTGGAAGGATTTTATTACACTTTTGTAATGCTACTCTAATTATTTCTGAGTGACAATTTTAATTCAAGGTTCTTTGGTGCCTGGACTCCGAAACCGAAATTATTGCCTGTTATCGGGATCGGTGTTTTGGCTGTGGTCTGGAGTTCAAAGTTGTGGACAAGATGGGCCAGTGCTGATTTCACTTGAATCAGTGCAAATCTCATTCCTTTAAAAAAGAACATAACATTGTCACAATCAAATCAATTTAGTGTATAAACTAATTGACTGTCAACAACCGTTTACGGAACCTTTTTTATCGCAATTAAGCTAATTAAATTAATTGATTAACTTACCAATGCAATTTCTCGGACCAGAACCAAAGGCAAGGTACGCATAAGGGCTACGCCTGGCTTTCTCCTCAGAACCAAAATGCTCTGGATAAAATTGATCAGGGTGGGAATAATGTTGTGGATCGTTATGAATGGAATAGACGGGTATGCCGACAATGGCACCCTTTGGAACTGTAAGACCACTCTCGGGGTCGTGGTACTCCTTCACGCATTTTCGCTCGAGGCGGTACAATGGAGGATACTTTCGAAGAACCTCTAAACAAAGTAGGTAAATTCGTATTATGCAACCTAAACTAAAAAAAATAGAAGCAAGCCGCTTCTCAATTGCATACTATGTCTCACCCGAAATAAACATGTCCATGTACGGCAATTTGTTGAGCTCGTCATAATCAATGTCGTTTCCATTCTTAAACAGTGGCTCAACTTCTTCTCGCAGCTTCTCCTGAATGTGTGGATTCACAGCTAAAGCATACTTCCCAAATGCAATCACATTGCTCGTTGTGGTGAATCCAGCAAAAAAGAAGCCAACCATTTGTGCCGACGCTGTGAGATCGTCAGCCAAGTAATTCTTTTTTACTCCATCGGAATCTGTGACCTTGAGTTGGGCTTCTTTCTCAAATTCATTGAGCTCATCAGAACCTTCGGCCTTGAGCTCCCCTTTTCTCGCTTCGGCCACAATCTGCATAAAGTCATTTCTCCTCACCTCTCCACTCATTCGGGGCTTCATCCCTTCTCTCAAAAGCTTCTCGAAAAAGTGTACAGCTCCTCTGTCCATAAGTGGGATTCCAAAGAACTCGAGCACCTGTGGGAAATTCATAGCCACGGCAAATTTCAGGAGGACGATTCCAGAAAAGTCTGCCAGCCGATGGCACATTTCCGAGAAGGTTGATTTAGGATTTTGAATGGTGCCTGCGTGTAAACCAAACACGGTCTCTGCGATAATGTCAACGGTGAAATGGACAGTTTCAGAATTGACGTTGATAGTAGTGGATTTGTCTGGGTTGGATTTGCATTGGGATTTGAAGTGGTCCATCCACTCGATTCCGACTTTGTTGAAGCATTCCATCATTCCTGAAAATTTGAGCTAAAATTTGACATTGCTATGACATATTGCAGAAATGATTCAAACGACAGTGTTACTTCGAATTTTCCCAGTCGTAAATGTTGGAGTCATGGAATTCCTCACTCCTTTCCATTCCTCCCCTTCCAAGGAGCCCACCATTTTCCGAAACAGAGGTTCGGTCTTTGGGAAGAACTCTAGGAAGCCGGATTATCATTGTATTGAAATTTCACTATATGTATTTGATTAAAAAAAATAATGCTTCGTGAATTCAGCCTTACCTCTTCGGTCAATAAAGTGTTCAAAATTTTTAATCAGCACCTTCTTCAAAATATCCTCCGACCTCACCAACAAAGTGGGACTATTCCCCATTTCCAAAATGCCAGCATATTTCCCAGAAGGACCTATCTTTTTGTATACAATATCGTCGGTATCCGCAATTGATTCCTTCCCAAAGAAGAACAAGAGCTTGTGCTTGAGGTTTGTGTGGTCGTTGATTTGATGGACTCCATACTTGGACCAAAAGTCTTTGGGAGACTTTGTCAAGTAGTACAGGAGAAAGACAGTGATACAGAGCACAATGAACCACATTTTGTAGCCTTATTGACCCAAGCAAAGTTTCAAACCTCTTTCGCTTTTGAGTAAAATTATTATACAGCACTGCTTCAAAAATTGAAGTGTTACGGGCCAAATTCGAACGCACTTAATCCACCGCTGGAAATATCATGGAGGTTCAATGCTGTTGTCTCTTTTGCTCTCCAGCAACTGGTAGACATGAGGCAATCTCTATGCAAACAAATAATTCTCGTGTCATCGTGATGATTACTCTTTTTATTATTTTCAGCCACCACAAAAAATTTGAGCTTCAGAAGGGTGACCTTGACAGCAGCCCAACTTAATTAGATTTGCAATCATTTGTATGGTGTAGGCAAAGACTGTAGCACATTGGATTTGTGTGTAGTAAAGATAGCATTGTTTGTCATCTTGGTCGAAACACTGTGTGGCTTACTGTTTTTTATTTGTATTTCTGCAAATGCAATGACAAGTTGGTACATGACTTTGCTAAAATGTAACGTAACATGTAGCAAGTTCGTTGGATGTAAGTGAATGATTTCCATGGTGGGACGCCCATTCATTTGATGCGTAAACGAAACATAATCTTCAACCTGGATTTGCAGTTTCATAAAATGGATAAGTCAAACATTGTAGTAATTTACTACATCGATCACGAACACAAAACCTTCGATAATGTGTGATGAGTATTTATTTTCAAAAAAGAACCTTTCCCATTGAATCTAATAAAAGCGAAGAGGTTCGTATCCAACTGGGAAAACATTGTATACTGCCAGATTCATTCAGCCTGATGCCTCAGTGATAATTTCAACTCGAGAGTAGGAGGCACTTGTACTCCAACAGCGAAAGCGTTACCCTTCATTGGAATAGGTGTGGTGGCAGTGGGTTGAATGTCAAAGTTGTGAACGAGATGTGCTATTCCCGACTTGACTTGGATGAGGGCAAACCTTTTTCCTAATATAAACCAATAAAGGATAGATTAGAAAGCAATCTTTTGCAAACATGAATTGTTGCTCGACTCACCGTCGCTCCTCTAGGTATGGTGAGACCCGTCTCAGCGTCATGGTAGTCCTTCACGCACTTCCGCTCCAGACGAAAGAGTGGAGGATACTTGCGGAGAACCTCTAGAGTAAATATGAAAAATCATTGAAATGAAGTTTATAGGTATTCTAAAGAACCCATACCTGAAATAAACATTTCCATATAAGGCAACTGGTTGAGGGCATCATAGTCAATGTCATTCCCATTCCTGAACAATTGGTCAACTTCCTTTCTCAACTTTTCTTGGACGTCCGAATGAACCGCTAAGGCATACACGGCAAATCCGACGATGTTGCTTGTTGTAGTAAAACCAGCGACGAAGAAGCCAACCATTTGCGCCATTGCTGTAACCTCATCGCTGAGATAATTTTTCTTCCCTATAGAGTCCGGAAGGAGCTGAGCCTCTTTTTCGAATTCATCCAGCTCGTCAGAGCCTTCAGCTTTCAGCTCGCCTTTTCTCGCTTCCGCCACAATTTGCATGAAGTCATTCCGCTTGTCTTCTCCGTTCATTCGCGCCGTCATCCCTTGGCGCAAAATATTCTCGAAAAAATCCGTAACTTCTGCGTCCACGATCCGAATGCCGAAGAATTCGAGAACCGCTGGGAACTTCATCCCAATCGCCATTTTGACCATGCCCATCAGCGTGAAATCTGCCATTCTGTGACACATTTGAGAGAAGGTAGATTTTGGATTTTGAATCGTCCCTGCACTCATCCCGAACACGGTTGCTGCTATGATGTCCACCGTAAAGTGAGTGGATTCGGAGAGGGGATTGATGGTGGCAGTGTTACCATCGGGGCTGGAGTGGCACAGCGTTTTAAAGTGGTTCATCCAATCTACTCCGACTTGATTGAAGCATTCCATCATTCCTATAAGATTGCCGACCAAAGATCATGCTATTTTTTTAAATTACGCTTAGTTGGCTGTCTCTTAACAAAGGTGAAGGGCATACTTCGAATTTTTCCAGTGGTGAATGTGGGAGACAAAGAATTCCTTACCCCTTTCCACTCCAAACCTTCAAGCGAGCCAAGCATCTTTCTGAAAGCCAGTGTCAGCATTAAATGCCAAACTCAACAAGTATCAAGTTGAGACTAATCGCATGTATAGTTATACCTGAACAAAGGTTCCGTTTCCGGGAAAAACGATCGCCGATCCACAAAATGCTCGACACAGTCTTTGATAAGCACTTTCTTCAAAACATCCAACGATTTCACCAACAACGTGGGACTATTCCCCATTTCCACCAACCCACAGTACCTCGACTCCCCCATGGCTTTGTATGCAACGGCATCAGTATCCGCGAGAGATTCCTTGCCAATGGCAAACATGAGGTGATTCTTGAAATTCGTATTGTTAATTTGATGAATTCCATACTTGGACCAAAAGTCATTGGGAGGCTTGGCCAAGTAGAAGATGAGGAAGACGGAAAACAGAAGAACAAGAAACCACACCATGGTGTTCTTCTAATATTTTTTAAACACAACTGTTTAGTTCATATGAATCCAGTGTTTTTAGGTTAAACAAAGTCTCAAACTTGGGAAGAATGTCTGCATTCGCAAACTCCAAACCAGACTGACCATCAATATACCCATGCATTGAATACGGTAGTACAGCAAAAAAATGTATTCAGGTTGCATTTTTGTTTCCAGCGTGAGCGTGATCTCTTTAAAGTGGAAAACAAAAAAACTAATTTGTACTCAGCGACCTTGACAAACGTGCGCAACCACACAATGCACACAGTAAGGCCGCAGTTGGTAGTGCTAAAAAGCACAAGATTTTTGTAACAGATGTAGTTATCCCTGGAACAATAGTTTACCTGTCATGCGAAGCACTGCGCGTCGATGTAAATAAATATGCCAAATTTTATGTGTGCCATGTAAACTTTCAAGGTCAGTCTTTCCATGAAAGCAATTTGTAGAATCAGAGTGCACAGATTTGTGCACTGGAGTTCACAGCGGCCACGAGTTTGACTTTACAAAATACATATATCATCACATTACTATTACCATCTCTGTCATGAATACCAATGCGGTGAAGCGAGAAATTGAGTAGCTTAGTAGACCAGTATCGTGACTGCAATCTTTATGTAGCTCTGTAACTATCATTCATGCATACGCCGGGTTTACAATGTTTGTTTAGGATGGAATGTAAGTTTAATTTTTACATGACACTTTTCGTTTTTCCGAGTATGTGTAATAATGTGCAATCGTGTCATGTAAACTTGCAATTCTGATCGTGGTTGTGATCATTCATCACTTCCATCAGCAAAGATAGCTCTTTCATAATATCCCTTTCTTCTAACGATTAATCATTTATTTTCGAAAACAGATAATTAAGCGACAACCTTTTATTCAAATCCCGAGCAGAAAATACATAGTCGGTGTCACACTAAAAATAGTGTCCAGAAATTTGTGTGACTGCAGCATTATAAGTGAAAGTGAAGAACTTGCTGTTATTGATACAATCAACATTACTCCAAAAGGTCTCGTACAGATAAAAGTCATACATCATACGACGAGTATAAATTCCCAGGGGTGTTGGTTTGGTCTACGTGAAGCGTCTAGCTTCACTTAATTCGTGGGGTAAGTTTTAACTCCAAATTTGTCGGCGCACTCACCCCAAACCCATTTGGATCTACTTGCATGGGTATCGGGGTTTTGGGGGTGGGCTCAATATGGAACTTGTGGACAATGTGGGCAATCGCTGCTTTAAGTTGAATCAGAGCAAATCGCATCCCTGTAAATACATAAGCAAATACGGGTAGCAACACACAATATCTTATCTACTTAAAAAGTTTGTAAATTAAACTTTTCTACAAACCTATGCAATTCCTTGGGCCAGAGCCAAACGGCATATAAGCATACGGGGTGCGTCTAGCTTTCTCCTCTGGAGAAAAGTGCTCCGGACGGAATTTTTCCGGGTGGTCGTAATACTGTGGGTCATTGTGAATGGCAAAGGTTGAAATCACCACGACAGCGCCTTTAGGTATTCTCACCCCGCTCTCTGGATCGTAGTAGTCTTTCGTGCAAACCCGTTCGAGCCGATGCGAAGGGCTGTACTTTCGGAAGAGTTCTGCCAGCAATAATTACAAAGAAGCACAATTAACCTGTGTACAAAGTCATAGCTGAAGAAGATTTTCGAGAAATAACGCTCACCACAAAGAAACATTTCCATGTAAGGGAGCCCATTCAATTCGTCGTAGTCAATTTGCCACCCGTTTTTGAAAAGGGGCTCCAACTCCCTTCGCAACTTTTCTTGAACGTCTTGATGCGCCGCCAGAGCGTACTGAGCGAATGCAATGATATTACTGGTATTCACAAAACCAGCGAAGAAAAATCCAACCAATTGCGCCGTCGCTATCATCTCGTCCTTCAGATAATTTTTTTTCAGCGCGCCATCCCCTCCGTCACGAATCAGAGCGTCTTTTTCGTAGTCATCTAGCTCATCGGTGTTAACAGCTTCCAGCTCTCCTTTCCTCGCCTCAGCGATCAATTGAAGCATATCATTTTTCTTCTCTGAGCCGTTCATGCGAGCCTCCATCCCTTGAATCAGGATCTTCTGGACGAACTCTGTTGCCTCCACGTCAATGAGTCGAAGGCGAGTCCATGCGAGAAGCTTTGGAATTGTGAGAGCCAGGGCGAATTTGATTTTCAGTTTGGTAGTCAACAGACCGAGGCGGAGACACATTTCGGAGAAGTACGAGTTTGGATCTCGGATCGAGCCGGAGTTCATTCCGAATACGGCGGCCGCTGTGACGTCGACGGTGAAAGGGGTCGTCGCCTTAAACACATTCACGCGGATGGAGCCGTCGGAACTAGACTTGCACTGTGATTGAAGGTGGGTAGCCCACTCGTTTCCCACTTCGTTGAAGCATTCCATCATCCCTAATATTGAATCCCACAATGTCGTCATATGTCAAGATAAAAGATATTACATTTAGTTTTGAGCTCACTTACGTCGAATTTTTCCCGTGGTAAAAGTCGGGGTTAACGAGTTCCTCACCCCTTTCCATTCTTCCCCTTCGAGTACTGAGACCATTTTACTCATCATCTTCTCGTTTGGCGGAATAAAATTTTTCCGATTCACAAAATAATCAAGGCAGTCCTTAATCAACACCTTTTTGATCAGCTCCATGCTCTTCAACAGAATAACTGGCTGACCCATCTCAATAAAGCCGCAGTATTCCTCCGACTTTCCGAGCATTTTGTACGCAATTTCATCCGTTGTTCCTAAGGACGCCTTCCCAATGAAGAACATAAGTCTTTGCATAAAGGTGACGTGGTTGACTTGCCGAACTCCATATTGCGACCAAAAGTCCTTTGGCGGACGACTTAGAACGTAGTACAGAAGGAGACTTACTACAGCCAAGATAAAGTACCACATGGCGAAAGTTACAAAAATTTTCTACTTTCAAATTTCACGTTTCAGAATGAACATTTGCAACTAACTCTCAAATACAAAATCTAAGGAGCAGGAGCAACCCCAACCAGAGTCTGACTTTCATACGAAAGGTTGTCGGGTATAAATAGCAACTTAGCATTTATAGAACGGACAAAAAATGCAGCCTCCAGCAAAACTCAAAAACGACCTTCGAAAGGAGACAAAAAGATTAACGCATGACGACAACACTGAGCTCGTGGTTATATAATATTGTGGACTTCTGCATGTTTATTATATGCCTTAATAGTCTATGTGACACGGTATATAGTGTTGCATAAAATTTAAAACACTGCTGCTGGATGACAGCATCACAAATGTACACAATCCATCCACATATAGTTACAACATGAAGATACTAAAATTTGTTGGCACATTTTTTGCTCCACTCCTGTGTTTAGCAAGCATGACGTTGGTGCGGCTTGTTGTGTGTTCCAACTGGAGTTACAAAGTATGTAATGACTAAAATTGATGTTGATGAGTACAACGCTGGACCGCTGGAAATGATTACAATGGTGCTGCTAACAGGCGCTGACGTACCAAGGATGCTAGTCTAATCTCTGGTCATTGATCGAATCATTCCAATCTACTTAAGCTCAGGCTTCGAGTACGGAGATTAAGTCTAGTTGTCACTTTGTGTTTTACGTTCATTGGAAGTTTCAATTTGGAACTAATCTAAATAATGCAGTAGCATCAATTGGAACTTCAAGTTTGTTGGACAGGTTTTGATTTCCTACATAATACTGACGAAGACTGCAAAAGAATGCTGACGACGGTTACAACGAGCGGTATGCTTTTGAAAATTTTACAAATACATCAATGACGATGGCGAAAATTCATGTTACAATTTTCATTACATTTCGAGCAGATGGACATGTAACAAAGTTAAATTTCATTTATTCGAACACAACCTGAATTGCTCACACATCACGAAAAGAGCAAATATGCTTAAATAAATGTTTGATTTCAACTTTTATTTGTGCTTTTGTCACATGCAGTACAACAATGTTTGAACTCAACAATAAACTTTAAAAGAACGCTTGAGGATTCATTGTTGGCTGAGCATTAATGTCCTGAGTGACATCCCAATGCTCTTCAATTTGACCATCACAATTGATCCGGAATATATCCATTGCGGCAAACGTTGTCTCTCCGAAGCGCCAGCTTGAGTGGGTCCACACCACATCCCCCACGGCATTCACACGCTTGAAATTAATTTTCTGTTGAGGAATCATTTGCAGCGGACCCTGCAACAGCTTCTTGAAATCCTCCCGACCAGGGCCGGACGAGAATGGGTTGTGGTTGATATAATTAGGGGCGAGGTACATGTCCACCAAGTCCATCCGCTTGTCGCCAATCTCGTCTTGGTAAAAACTCATGACAAACTGCTCATTCCGCTTGAGGTCTGTGTTCATACAGCCACCTCCGCTTCCGACCGGTTCACCCGGAGTAAATCCTGGAGGCCCGTAACTTGGTTTTGGTTCCTGCTGCTGCGAAGATTGAGGAGGGCCGTAGTCTTGGGGTATGCCATGGGATAATGTGACTACGAACAAAATTGACGCGATCGATAGCGATTGCGTCACCTCATTGCGTTGCCTCATTGTCACTCAATGAGGTAAGACTAGACGCACTGTTTCAACTTTCGTATCTTACACCATTTAATTTTTAATATAGACACTATCTCCGTAGAATCGCGGAGCAGGTAGGTCTCGAGTCTGCCTGTCCTTAAAAAAGCGTAAATTGAGCAGCCTATATATACTCCGGTGAATTGGCCGCGATTTGCTGACCAAGATAAGGATTATGAGTGCTTCTTTATTCCAACTAGTAAATCCTTCAAAAAGTCTTTACACAAATGCAACCACTTTTTTAAAAATGTGTTCATATAAATACTATATGAACGAATGTCATCCACCATAACACATGGCATGTCCCATTGATCAGAATTATTCTTTTCTTCTCTATCAAATACGTACATGCGTAAAACATGCGTTTGTGTTGAGATGCACACCTTTACGCAATAACTGAATTTAGTCAAATTGATTAAAGTGGGAATCGCTATATTTATATATTCGTATATGCGAAGGCGAAAACGATGATTGGTCTTGGTCATGTCATTACGATTTGTATTAACTATTTTTATTGCGGGGGCTGATGCGACGACTTACTAAAACCATCTCTCTTGTCTGAGCGTGTGAGTGAAGCCTTTCATATTTGCGCTAAAAGTGTTGTAGACTTTCTAATGTAAACAGGAAACAATAAATCGGCCTTGTAGACAGCTTTTCGATTGAGATTGTGACTTTTTACACCAGAAAACTGCACAATCATGCTCCTGCGTTTTAACCGGTTGTGGTACACAGTTTAATTACTACAAATATCATAATTTCACACTAACGCTCTTTAAAAGCTTCGGTGAAGATGAGCATACAACGAAGGCCACCCATTTCGAGTAACAATTTGATGTGTGTTGAGGTTTAGTTGAGAGGGTTCAATAGTGGGACACATCAGCATTTGATCCTTGTTTGCCACTTGCAAGACACCATTATACAATTTGTTGAGATGTTGTATGTACTCAGGATGTTTTTTGGCACATAAGGATTCTTAAAATGTTGACATATGAGGAACAGCATAAGCGAGCATGTTATTAGTAATAACAAATCGGAGAACATATTTACTATATAGGCTGTAGGCATGTGAATTTTTCCGTAATGTAATGTATAGATCTTATAAGAGTTTTTCCTTTTCATTTTCGAAGTCTTTACATATATAGAGGTAAGCCAACACTTTACAAGTATTGGATTTTAAGTTTAAAGATATGCTTGACATTGATTAAGAACAACATCCTGACAAACGTTTTCTAATTGCTACAAGTAAAATACATACATTTATATGTACGTACAAAAAACATATAGGTTGGTGGTTTTGCTGCTTGCTAGAAACAGGGTTTGAGTTTGCGAGTCAAGCATTTACATTGCACCATTCCATTTCACTGAAACAAGCGACACCGCAATCACAACAAAAAACGCGAAGCATGAAACAAAGTGTAATGCTAGTTGTGCAGAACAAGAGAGGAGACAGACTGCTGACAAAATCTTAAATACTGAATTACAATGTTATATGAGCCTGTACAGTTGGAGAAAGTCTCATTGCACAACAAGCTCTTCCGGGATATGTGCGTGATGCTGGAATAAAACCTTTTCACTTTTGCGTAGTAAAATCCTATATACATACATTTATATACGTCATACGCCCATTGCGTGCCTCTGCCAGAATGTGTAGTATTATGCATATAAAGATTTTTTGCAAGCTTCTTGGCTTCTACCCCGAATTCAGGTCATATGAATGTAGTTTGTACACATGATCTGGACCTGAAAATGAGAGTGAAGCAATGCCTGGAACAGAGATGAAGTTGTCCGGGCGGTTACCATACGTAAAATATATACATAGGCTGTTATGCACATTTTAGTCGTATAAACATAGAACTGCACATGATCTCTCTGTGACGTACAAGTTTTGGGGTAGTAGTGCCTTTCACCAAATGTGTAACTATTTAGAGTAAATTAAAATATCGCTACAAATAAATCAGCTCAAAAGCTAAGGAGACCTGGCTGATTTATATCTAAATGAAATGGTGCACGAGCATCATCATGGAGAAATGGCGCCTCACGAATTTCACTGGAGAAAGGCGACTCGCATCATTGCCACGATAGACTTGGTGAGTTTTTAAATTTATTTCAAGTGAAAGTCTTGTAAATTTGGAGATTGCCTACAAAATTTATTACATGCCTCTTACAGGTATTGAACAGCATCACACTGGTCATCTTGATTGCTGTAGCGGTCCTCGTCATTCCGGAACTTTTTGTTATTGGGGTAGTCGCCGAATCGACGGCGCTGATGGGCCTTATCGTCCTTATTTTTGCTGCTGTGATCCTTCTCCAGTTTCTCGTGGTTTATATTGGTTTCAAGTTGTGGAAGGCTACGGAACAAGTTAGTACAGTACATAAACATTGGTATATGTATTAAGTAATTTTTAGTCTAAAATGTCATGCTTTCACCACTGAAATGGTAATGATTGCACGCAGGGAAAAGATGTTCCATTTGAAGAAGCAGCCAAGGCTGCTCGAGTTTGGAGGGCTGGTCAAATCTACATTGTGCTCCTGTCTGCAACCCTTATACTCAGAGGTCGGATTGCCGAAGCAATTGTTAGCATTGCGGTTCATTTCGCAATGATCTTTATAGTGACCAAATACATCAACGAAGTGGACGCTGCCATTATTAGCCCTGGAGGACACATTGAGTTGACGCAGGACTATAGGGAAGGCTTTGAGCGGATCGATGAAGAGTACCAAACATACCAATATTAGGTGGAGGGGACAGCTTCGCCGATGCTGCTTTTTTGTCTTAATTAAATGTATGTACCTACTATAATATTTGTGAATTATCATTGTTGTTGAACTACAAATTTGCAAAGCTGCTCAGAATGGTTGTGTTGTTTCCGACACCAGAGACTACATAGATGACTTATACTAATAACTTTAACGTTTCCGAGCCAATCGTGCATTTTAACATAAAACGTTCTGATAGCTAAATACTATTCAAATGTATAAACGAAAAGTGTTCCTTCTTGTTGACACGTAAATAATATGGATATATATTACATAAATGTACGGAAATATTTCACCGGCAGAGTTGACAATAATAAATGAATACTCCAACTGGACAATTTGTAGTTTTTCCTATTTGTATTACTACCATAACTTGTAGAGTATATCACTTCACCGAGGCGATAAATACAAAATCCGAACGACAACGTCTCTCAGGATAATGAAACAAGGAATTGAAATTCATGATCATTAATAAGCGCTTGTTATTCCAAGAAACTCAAACTAAGCAAAGTCTTAGTTATAATGTAGTAATTTATTAATACAGTTCTCTACCATAAAATCAACAAATAATCACCGAGTTCGTTTTCATTGACTAATTATGCTCTACAGTAGAATATTCTTACAGTTTGTGAAATATTACACTTTCAAAAAGGGTCAAATTCATGACAGTTTTGACATAAAACTTTTGTGTCTTCATACAGCACACCATCATAATATGTCGATTATCAAGTACTCAAGTATTTTTTTATTAATATTGTAAACTGAATGTGGATTACCAAATAAATCAAAGAATCGACAAACAAAAATTACTAACTTCTACATTTAGTATTCCTAAACCAATGCATGACTGCATATTCACCTCTGTAGTTGACCACTATCAATAAGACTTCTACAACTAAGCTGCTGTAATCCTCATACATCTCTCAAAAATTCATCAACTTAAACACAACTTAATATACCTATGTACCGAGCTTACCAAGTCCAGCTAAAATTCGTACTAATTACCAATTATTACTTTAACCTCAGCTACTCAACTATCTTAACTAAATTGTCCATTACAACTTCATTTTCGAAGGGACTTTGAAATGTAACGTAGACAAGTCATTAATCTTCACTATTAAAAACGCTGCTGAAACTGTCCCACCATGGTAGGCTGTCCAACACCAGATTCCAGCTCGAGGGCACGCTTGACTCCGATGTACAGCATTCCGGCACGAACCACGACGAGCACAACTATCCCAATCAGTGGAAATAATACAACACACAAAATAATGGTTTCGCCCAGTATCCAAATTTGACACCGAATCCAGCGATTAGTGGCGCTCATCAGAGAGAATGCATTGTTTTCCTGAAACAACACAGAAAACAAAACAGATTTGTGCTAATTACTCGCTGAAATGTACAATTATCTAACCACAATGACTGTATATTATTCAAAAATATTACTAGAAAAGTACTGACACTGTGAAAGATGACGATGGTTCTGGTGGTCACAATGAAGAACACAATATCCGTCACGATCCAGTAGAGCAGATAGACGATCGGGAACAAAAAGGGCATCAAGAACCCCAAGTTAGGAATATGACTCACTGCAGCCACCCCAGTAGCAATGACAAATCCAATGAAAGAAAAAATTCGCAAAACCTGCACAAACAAATAATATACGAGTCAGATACAAGCAATCTTTCGCTCCGCTACGTCCTCCCAAACTAAAATACCTAAAATAATTTCCCCTAAAAAATCTACAGACCGACTTACCAAATCCAAATAAACTGCGACGAGACAAAACTTTCTCCATTGTGAAGCCTCCATTCTCTTCAACCGATGATTGACAATTGATAACCGCAAACAAGGTTTCAGAAATACTTATTCTACTTCCCAAAAAACTAAAAAAAAATAACCTTTCAATTAACACTCGGTAATCAGTCTACAAATTGGCTTTAAACTCCAGTTAAAACTCTCATTCTTTTTAGAAACCTCCAAAATTCTTACCTTCACTGTTGTTCACCTTTCACTCAAAACACTTTTGAAACCAAACGACAATTTCACCAGTTCTGTTGTACGTACGACTTCAAACGGAAAATGAAGAGCACAAAGAGCGAATGACGAACGAAAATGCAGTGAAACGAAAGTTGTGTGTGGAAGCAATACTGCAAATGGCAGCGTCCATGCCGAAACGAACGAAAAAATCTTTATGCAAATTCACAGTTCGTTCCGTCGTTTGCATAATATATTTCCTTGATAACACTTTGTGGGCGGTTTCGTTGGACAACTGGACAAATAACATGACATGTAGCATTTTTCTTTAAAATCTGGAATTCCGCTACACATTGCGTAGCGGAATTCCAGATTTTGAAGAAAAATGCTATGACTCGGAAGAGTATTGATGCCAGGAGAACGGTGACGACGTCAAGTAAAGGTCGTTTTGATAAGCATCGTTATATTCACTAAATTGTCGTCCTTTGAAAGTCGAAGCAACTTGGGAAGAATGACTTTTTAGTACTAAAATAGAGTTTACTGTAGCTTCAGTTTTTTTAATGTTCCGCGAACCGATTGTGACAGCTTGAGAGATGAATGAATGTAGCCAACTTTAAGTGTCGTTTTGGTTCAATTTATTTTCAAATTGATGTATGTATAGACAGTTCAATAGGATTGAATTTGATTAAGTTTATCATGAATCATTATATCAATCTTTATGTACATATTTTTATAGATCAGCTAAAATTGTGACTACGGAAAGGACTTCTTTGCAATTATTCAAATTAGATTTTAAGAGTACGATTTTCATATGGTTACTCTTCTCTTTTGCATAAATGAACTCTATAACATACTTTTATAACTGATAATATTATACTACTTTATGAACTTGGTTCTTCATCCTGTCTCCAAACACTCGCGACATATATTAGAAGTCCGATAATTTTTATTTACAACTGAATACAGGTAATATGAATAATATTGTCACCTTTTTTATCGCTGTCATATGAGCCGCCAATAATGCAAATACCGAGTCCATCGAATGTGATTAAAAATTACAGTCTGAATTTAAGGAAATTTTGTCTTACAGCAACTACATGTCTGTAGTCAGTATTTTATAGACACATCAGCAGCAAGCAAAGCATAAAAAACGTCCACGGGACAAACAGAGTTGCCGAATTGAGTTCCCGAATATTGTATGCTCAATACAAAGCATGGTCTCTGGGAGTTTCCAAAATCTGCTAACTTCCTTACAGTCCTTGCAAGTTTCAATTTATGGAAATGACGACCTGATTAAGTATACTACATATGCATTTATATAATGATTGTCTAGGTTTGACTTACAGCTAAACCTAATAATCTCTGCGGGTTTCATAAATGCATAGACTTTTGATTGAGTATGGACCTCTAAATGAAATAGTACAGGATAGTCCGCATGGGTTGATAACAGAGAATGAGACGCGGTTTCGTCCCGTGTTATGAAGAT
>JAHZMW010004438.1:0-12502 GCA_027743745.1 Alloscopus bannaensis
AATGATATTTGCATGGCACGCACATTGCAGCAGATTTGAGTGGAAGAATGGCTTCACACATAGGTCTCTGACCTCTAGATTTAGAAGAAACCAAAACTGTAAATCATTTTTATCTTAGTAAGCATTACAAGAGTACGTTGTCGATGAGGAATTAAAAGTACTTTATATTACAGTAGAAGCAACAACTTGAGTCGGTCGTGCTCCAGCAATAAATTGGTAGCCAGCTAGTCACTCAGGCATGAAATATAACTGTCATCAGGAAGAATATTAGTATTTCGTTAATCGTACCTAATATGCCTCCACAAAGCACCAAACCGTAACCAACTTACTCGTACCCCCGACAAAGAAAATGTGTCGAAGAGTCTGGTCTGATATTTCAAGAACCTTGGAAAAACGTCACCAATAATTTGTACGAATTGTAAAAATCTCTGCATTTTTATCAAGGTCACGTACAGTGTGGCATTCTAGAATAATCAAGTTTTTTGTTTGCGAGTGCATTAGCATTTAATGCATGCTACCACTTTGCGGTTTCTGAGGCGCAATCTGCATAACTGGATAAAAACTGGGGACATTTTGGTGTGTTGAGTTTGCAAATTTGCTGAAATGAGCTATTTGCCTGATCAAAGGACGTGGGTAGTAGTAGCTGTTAAAAATCCTCCTCGCACTTTACACCTCATACATTTTCACTCGTAATGAGCCCAGATTTCCTGCACAAATTAAAAAACGAACGACATCACTGACGATCTCAATGAACAAAGGCAAATGACTTAGACCTTGGATGTAGGTCCGAAGACCACGTGATGATTAGTTCCTTCACACATGATACGCATCTGTATTGCCTGTATGATCTAATATGCCTTTGATGCCTACGCAATGGCAATGATGTAACACACGAAACCGCATTTCAAGTGTATGAATATGCAATCAGGCAGGAGTTAACGAAGGCAAGTGTAAGGACAGTTATACAAACTTTTACAGTTGAAAGAGGCTGCCTTTGACTTTCATAAAATTTCACTCTTTGCAAACATGTATTACCACTTTGAAAACGATTTGCAAATATAATCCTACTGAATGTCTATTGTAAAGAAAAAACTTGGTTTACGACTGTCTCGTTTGATCATGAAAGTTTTACTACAAAATTTACTTGAATAATTGAATCCATCGATTTGTAAAAAAAAGATTTCTTTGTACTACTCAACTTTTTTAATTCTTAGGCGAAGATGTCAGTTTTACATACCATAGGATATCTGAAAGCAACATCGCATTTCACAGTGCATTTTACGTGTATATAAAGATAATCTCCAATTCCCTCATCATTATTGGCTCAATTTCTGCTAATCGGACTCTCACTCACTGTCATCCATTTATCCAACCTTTTTTGCAGTATACAATGCACTTCAATACGGAAAGAGGCTGAGACCACACAAACTGCAAGTTTAATTACAGTATCAAATAGTGAGTCTTTCTCAAGGTTATTGCGTATCCTCACTGCATGCAATACTTTACACAGTGACGATGTAATCTTGGGTTGACTTGTATACATTACACGATAGGAACAGATATAGGTAAATTTTTGTCACCGACTGACTCAAAGGAATTGAGCAAGCTTTCTTTATCTCCTTTTGTTACTCCCAGAACAAAGGGAACTGCAAGCAGTGTGTGAGCACAATGCTAAAAACTGAGCAAGAAGCATATGGGATATACCACAGTGAAGTAATGCTCATCAAAAGACAAGTCGTAGGTATTCTTGTATCAAGCTCTTCCTACACCAATAATGTGATGATACAAACCTTCATTCACACTTCAGCCGCCTTCCACTTGTTGTCACAATAATTGTCAACAGGGCAATTTACAATAATGCGTGATGTAAGTGAAAAAAACTCCGGTTTTAACACCACATCGTGGGAGTTTAACTGAACGTATGAAAGCAAAATGAGGAATCATTGCCGATTAGTTAAATCATTGACGTCTCATGTTCCCAACTGTTTGCAATCATTAGATACGTCTGGCTCCCTTGACTGAGTGGTTTTTACCACAGGTTCCGTATTAACAATTGCGGCAAAAAGAGGAATAACACAAGAGACGCCCACTCTGAGTGAGTGGAATTGTTAAAACAGGAATTTTTCCCCGTTTGCTCATCTCAAGGATACTAAATATAGTTGATCTGACATTAATACGCCTGTGACGCTTGAGAGTGCTATTGTTTTTGTCAATTTGCGCCTGTAATTCTTTTATCGAGAAAGACATATCGTCATGATCATCATCATGCTTATGCACTCCGCAGTGTGCATATTGATGTAAAGAGATTCACTTCCCTGTTTTTTTCCATACTCCACTTCTCTTCTTCTGCTGTGGTCACCTTTTCCTCCAGCTAAACGTTGAAGGGTTTTATGACAGTGTATTGTACAAACACACACAGAGAGCAGTAAAAAATCTTGATAGTTGGTACTGCTGGTTCCAAGGGTAAATGCTCACTTTTCCAAACTGTCTTCTTGACTGTTTATGGACAGTTTATATTAGGCTCATTAATACGCGCATATTATTATTGTCATAACTTACGACACGCGCACCTCCAAAGCAAATAGTACAAAATAATAAACCTCTCTCTCTCTCTGTCCTAATAACAATAAGTGTGTTTAAAAACCTTTGCGCAGATGATGAGCTGGTCACCACCTGAGGAGTTGCACTTTTTTTGTTGTTTTTACATGTACCTTGCAAAAATTAGGCTACCCCAGTTGCTGCTGTGTTGAAATAAGTGCTTAGCACTACGTCAGCAAATGTGAGATAATTTAGGTTTTCTTTAAGGTGATAAGGAGTTACTCAAGAATTCGAAAGGGGTTTTGTGGTTAACAGGCATTAGAGTATATTATGCTGCAACCGGCAGCAGAATTCGATTTCAAGGCTAAACTCATATTATCGTAATCCTTGCAGCCTATTCCAAGTTCACCTCACCAAAGATTCTCAAAGATTTGTTAGGTTATAAGATTCTTTTTTTTGCTTCAACGTTTGCTTACATAAATGTAAGGCAATCGACCGTGATAGATCTGTGTTAGTAGAAATTAAAAGTGATGAACTGATGATGATGGTGTTAAAGTTGCAGAGCTTTGTACGAGTAGTTGTGATAAGCACACATTGTGGTGTGGTACTCTGATTCTCACGGTTCACATAGGTAATGCTGGTTTTATGGGATATGATGTAAGTCTGTATTCCATCAACGTGCTCATTATTGCAAAAATCCAGATTATGAGTCAGGTAAGGTAGTAAATTTGCTGTACTACGAGTAGGTACCTACTTACCATTACGCTTGATTAGGTATTGAATAAAAAGTCTGAAAGTGCCAGTTAGCACCACTTCGATTTGTACCCCACGCATTTAACATTGTGCGAATGAAATCCCATTTTCCAGTCTGAAATATTATACGTACGTACATTACTGCTAGAAAAAATCATTAGCATAATTCACTCTGTGGGTACATGTTTCTGAAACTGATAACAAAGATGAAGACTCAAATATCGGACAGTTTTTACCCGTACGACAAGATTTTTATGTCTTAAAATTCTCAAACTAGAACAAAGAGAATAAATCACAGTCGCAGAGCAGAGGTACAACGAATTTGTGCTTGTTTGTAGATAAAAATCGAGTGCTCAGGATGGGACAAAATCCCAGACTTAATTTCCTGGTTGTTCTACACTCGGTCAGCCTTCTTCTTTTGTTCTTTGCAAAATTGCATCCTCCTCCGCATTAACCTGCAGTAAAACACGCGCTGTGGAAGTACACAAAGCCAACAACCCACGGGACAATGCTCGGACCAAAGCAGGGAAAATGTTGGCTCAAGCGAAATTGCACGTGAACTACATACCACATACTGAACCTCCGCTCTTCCACAAACCCCATATTATTTACTCCATTATAGGAAGATGTTCACAGGAGATGTACATCGATCCAATTTTTCCATTCGTGTGCCATTGTCTTCGAACTTGTTTTCGTATCTTAGTGCAAGACACGCATGCAATACTCCGTGAATACGCTTTTTGATTGCCATTTCAGACTGTTTAGTATGAGAGTCATGGCGTTGACAAGAAGTCCGCCCTGTCCACAGTTGCAATGCTAATGATGGAATATGTTCCACAAAAAATTGTGTTCATTCCTCCAACCCATTTGTGCATTTTTTACTCATAAAAATTCCGATTCTGTTTTGCGCTCATGAAGTACAGCGTTGGTTACTCCAAAGAATGTGGAAGCAAGCTTTGGGAATAATTTAGTAGAAAAATTTGAATGAGGAGGAAAATGGTAAATTCAGCCCTTTTGTCACATTGCATTTGAACAATAGGATGTGATCAATGTTTGAGCTAATAAATTCTGAATGCTATTATTATCCGGAGTCCACAAAAGGAGAAGTGAGGAACCTCGCCTTCCTCTAAATAACCATGTTTTCTTCAAACATTTACGACAAAGCGCAGCCAAAGAAGAGCACTCCAAATCAAATATCATTAACTAATTCATACAATTTGCATAGATAACGGTGGCGCAGTGTGAGAATCGTAAAATAATTCTGTCACTGATGTCAGCACTGATTGTGCAAACATAATTGATTAAAAGGCTCATCATCGATTTTATTGATCCAAAGAACACGATTTGCTCTCAATTAACTGGACGTACTGACCTGCTACAAGGATGTGTGGGGGACGTTGAGTCATAAACTCTTCAACAGAGGCAACCACTGCATTGTTCTCTTTTGTTAATTAAATCATGTGCAATGTTGAAGCGATGATATTATTGATTTATAAATCTGATAAAATTCATGTACATCCTATTTCCTACTTTGTGCTTGGTGGAAGCATAATATGGTCAACATTTAATGGTACACTTTGTCAATCTCTTTATGCGGCTATTAATACCTAAATGCACATTTTTCTTCAGCTTTCGCGTCACATTTTCCGCCTTGGACAAATAAACAATAAAAAGGTAGGGACACATAAGACACACTTGTCTGCTATGTTTGTATTGTTTCATGTCTACGTTCATCAAGGTGAGGGAAACGTGCTGAAACTTTGCTTAAAAACAAGGCGAACCTCCCAGGTCCCAAGAGGAAAGAGCTCCAGTTGTGTCATCGAGGTAGCAGAAAGTGTTTTCGAGATGTTGATCACGTCTTGTTCATTAGAAAGGAAAGGCGGCCTTAATTTCAGGCTCACTATCGCCATTCTCTTCTCGAGAATTACAAGTGTCGTATTAAGCGAGAGTTATATAAGAAAATGTCATTTGGCAAACGCCTACGTATACAACATCTGCTTCGATTGAGCCCCAATGGGGAGCATGTGCTTTATTATCAATGTTGAAGCTTAATCAAATTTATCCGCAAATTCTCCTCACTGTAGATTCTTCACGTCGGCTTCATGCACGAGAAATTGACAAACTTTTTGCTAATTAGTTCAAAACTCAAAGTCAAAAGTGATCCGATCGCTTCAAGAAAAGTGATTAAAGACTTGCAATGAAAACTGACGTTAAACTCGGCATCGAATAATCTGCTGAGAAAGTTTCAGGGACACAAATCCCATAAAAATCCATGTAAACTAAGAAAAGCTGGATGAATATGAATTAACGATTTTAACTGCTTACTACGTTCCAGAACAAGGTTATAATAATATTCAGTTATATAGTTATTGCAATAAATTTATAGGTATCAGTATCGGAAAACTAAATATACTTTGTATAATGATGCGACTGTCAAATTGTAGGTCATACTAGTCACTAGCGTACGTGACTTCGAGGTAAGACTTCTGTAGTCTCCTTCAGTATGACTTGTTTGTTCTGGTATTTCCACTTAAGAGCCGAGGTCAGCATCGCGGTTTTACCCATTGACAACGCAAGTGCACCTTCTGCAGTCCTTTTCACGAGTACAAAAAGGAATTCACTTTTCTTCCCTGGACCCAAACACGATGTGTAATGATAAGGAAACTTCCTCTCTCCTTGTTGATAAAAGTGTAAATGAAAGTCGAAAAATACAGGTTGTGTTCGCACATCCACGTTCCTTTGGGACATTGCTGTCGTTCGTTACCTATATCTCAAGGTTGTCGTGTCATGAGACATAATTCCCATATTGTACGTCTCTGGAAAATCCCTCTCAGACGGTGAACGTTTCTCAAGAAAACGTGCGGAACACGAGCTATAAATACAACCGCATCTGCTGCCTGGCTCACTTCAGATTATCGTGTAGCTGTTACTATGTATTACTTTGTTTTATGACACAGAAAGTGAGGATTATGTAATCCTTGGTTTTCCAACCACTTACACGACTTTCTTCTGGCTATGACACAGCGGGTGCTCATTTCGCAGCCATTGTGTGCCTGACATTCTATAACCGCTAATCGCACAAGACCCTCGAGTCCGTATGTCGCAGTTAATTACTGCCACATTTGAATACAAAGGGGGATAAAAGAGGACTTGTTCGCATCTCTTCTTAATCACCCAGAAACATGGAGTTAATATGCATTATGACTTTCAAACAAAGTTTCAAAAGAAAAGTCGCATCGTCTTCCTCCGTCTTCCCTGCAGCCATGCAGATTGCGTGTGCACAATACAAGATGAGAGAAATTGTCCAAAAAGTTTGATTGTGCAAAAAATGGGCACAGTGAGGTACAACATGTGCCGTTGAATAAAACTGCTGTTTCTCGCTGCATTATTACGATGATGACGATTTGAGACAGAGCTTAAGCCGAATTGCAACACTCAACGGGAATGCACTCAAATCCCACGTAACCGAGCTTAAAACCCATTCATGCTCGCAACAGACGGCCTTGAGCTTCTCTTGAAAATAGGAATGGGGTGAAGAGAGAAGACAGGATCACAACTCAAGCAAGAAAAATGTTTGCAGACAAGTGTCTAGGTGAGGCACGACGAAACAAGACAAGTGGAGAGGATTTATTGTTCTTTCAAAGTTCCTTCTTGGTAACACAAAAAAGTCTGCTCGAAAACGCTGAAAATAACGTTGTCGCTGCAAAAAAATCATCTGCTAATAACTGGTAATGTTGAGGATTGCGAAAAAATTCCGCAAAGTCACACTGATGAGCATTTGCAAGTTCTCAGGATGACATGCTTTTCTTTGTATGGTGCAACTCTTCTTGTTTTGGCTGTAGATCACAGATCTGGCGACTTTGATGGTAAAATAAGTCACCATAATGGATAAGCATAAGATTATGGTCTTTGCAAGCACGTGAGTCACTGACGTATTGGCTTTGGCACTGGTAGCACTTTGTAACCGGTTTATTAGCATGAAATATGTTTACGATTTTGTATGCATTCAAAAAATTTCCCTTTTCACGCAATTTTATGCTTGCCCGAGTCCTATCTTTTTTTGTGGCAGCAGAAAAAAACGTGATATTATTATACTTTCTGTAACGTCTTTTGTCGTCAGTGTTTACGAGGAAGGATAGGGTTTATCCACCTATTCGAGCTATATAATAATATGATAAAATTCAAGAGATTAGATTAGTGGTGGAAGTAGTATTTGTGCAGCTTTTTGGCTGCACTACTACTTTGTCAAGGTTGGCATTTTTGATTCAGTAAAAATATCCAGGAACAAGAGAAGTAGCACACATTTTATACGCATCCTAGAAAAAATCTTGCAATTTCCTTGAATTTTTGGATCAACATTTTAACCTCAAATCGTCGTCATTTCTTTTAGAGTGAACGCGAAAAAAAATTGGCAAAAATTTATCGTTTAGCGTTACTTTTATCAATTCCTTCATTCATATATAATTAGGTAAAACATTTTGCGATTCACATTTCTGGTTGAACCATTGACATTCCGTTGTAATGAATGAGTTATTGCTTGAAGCCAAGAACAAGGAGCAACTCTTTCGCTGATGTGGCAGACTTCACGATGAAAATTGACACAGTCGCTTGATTCACTTGATAAAAATTTCCTTTTCGCAGAGATTATATCTGCTCCATGTTATACTTATTATTGTGCCTGTCTTTCTACTCGTTTTACACTCATCAGGAGCAGGCTCGCATCACCTGCAATTAACGGATTATCTATCATTCATTGTCATTATTTGGAAAATTTCCGTATAAAAAAGTGCGAACTCTGATAATTTATGATGGTGACGAAAATCAATTAGTAATTATTAAACTGTATACCAGGAGGGACACATCTTACAAATCTTTATGGCTGGGTTGGATGATGTTGACACACTCCAGCTCCTATTCCGTAGTAAATTATATTAGTCGAGTGCGAGCGTAAAAAAAGTTGGAAATAATAAATTCATGATCAACTGAGCATGCACACACTGCTCAAGTTTGCAGCGTTTACTTTGATTGCCTGATTGATGGCTTTGCCTCTTTTGCGTTGCAGTGTGCTTTAAGAGTATGGATGTATCTTGATAATTTACTTATGACAGCTCGTGACTCGTGAGTACACGTCGCCAATCTCTGTACCAAATTGAATCTTTACATTTTTATATTAAATGAGATGTATATTATATGAGTGACAATGACTCAGCATATCTTTTGTTACAATTCCTTGATCATATCGGATCACTTTGAACAAAACATGCTGGAAATCCCTCTGCTTCCTTCTGATTTTTATGGTGCAACTTTTCTAAAAGCTCATCATCAAGATCATCATCGTCACTAATGATAAGTGCTTAAGCTTGAGGTTGAGGAGTCCACTGAAAGGTTTTGTAAAACTGGTTTGTCGCGATTCCGTAAGCCTGTGGTAGGTAAGTGAGGAAAGTCCGGAATTGCAAGATAGCAACCAGACGAACTTTGGTAGGTTCTTAGAAGCGTAAACTAATGCACTCAGGCGGGTGAGTAAAACCTGGTCATTTACATATAGAATCCCAAATTTTACCGATCATTTAGTACCGATATGTTTGATCAGTACTAAAGTCAAGATGACATGTCGATTTCGTAAATGAATTTGCCTAGATATTTCAGAAACGCTAACCTTCTTTATTAAAGATTTCTTGTTGTTGGCATTGTTGTTGGATGCTTAATCTTCATCGACATTTTCGGAAAACTGCACGGTACACACAAAAGCAAAGGTCACAGTTACAATGAGTCATACGTATGACTTTCCTTGAGAATGAACGCTCACGAATAACTTAATAATGTAACTTTTATGCAATACTGCTGCACGCACGCCCTTGTTTAATATAAGATCACGCTAACATAACCTGTAGCTTGAAGCGTTCTCCTACAACTTTTCTATAATTAATCTATTTTGCATTTTTCCGTTACAGAAATCAAATGTATAATTTCTGAATTATTTTTTTTCTTGCAGACAAGCAGCGAGTTTACTGCCGGCAGCATCAACTGCCAAATGGGTGATTGTTGGAAATCCAGATGAGGATGAGTCAAACCCATTCCACAATGGTGCAGACTACGTGTGTTCGGTAGCAAGTGTGGCCCGAGATGCAGGATGGAAAAGTGTCATTATCGGTCCAAAATTGGATTGCTGCGTGTAAGTAATTTTTAATATGCAATTACACTTTGAGCACAAAGAGTGACACACGGCAAAAAAATTCGATATGGGTTTTCCCACATAAACTTGAACTGCCCTTCGATGCATCACTTGATCATGAGAATTGACGTGAGAATCACGATTAAAACCCATCTTACCTCAAAAGCTACTCCTCGTGAGTAAAAAGGTCTTTCTTTTGAGGTTGATCTTTGGACTTCGGAAGCGTATTTTTTTGCAATTTTTTGTCATGAGCAATTTTAAACATGGACCTTTGCCCAATACTCACACATGTCATGTTCATAATTCATTAGAAATGGCAGGAGAGCCATTGGCATGCACAGATGCCAGTGAATCATCAGGAAATCTTATTTTTTCTTGAAATTTTAGTCATCGAAAGTGCAACCCATACCAAAAGCCTTCCTTTATCAAAATCAAATCAAAAAGCCTTGTTTGGGGAGAGGTATTTCGGCAGAATTCTGTGAGAATCTAGCGTTGAATCTGTTTACAACCTGTTGTTGCACAATTATATGCTAAACATACTACTGGTTGGGTACACTCCTTCATACTTGTGACATGTAGTCGTGAGGTTATCTACAAATTCAAACGTGTATCGTTGTATTCAGTCCAAACGAGCTGAAAATGGAATGCATGTAGGCAAACCTGCCGTTGCACATAATTCAAATATTTTTATACACTTTTCCTTTCCTCAAGTTTGTACAAGCTGTAAGGCATTAGGTGTGGGGTCAAGTTCAAGATCACGTAATGGCGATTTGTTTGCCACAAATTTGACTTGCATTAGAGGCTATGCAATTTACAAAGTTGTGCCATCCAATAAATTTCTTCAAGTAAACTATATAAAAAAGGCATGGCGTCCCTTCCTCGGCTTAGCACCAATCTCCAATCATCATGCATCAATTTCAGTGTAAATAACAACTGAGCACGTCGTTACTCCTGCAGATTATGCATGAATAAAGAGTATAAAAGAGTAAAAAGTGGACCCCTGTTTGGTTGAAAAGTTGATTTTTACATCTTTATTTGCTAATCAATTTCATTCTTCATTATCTGGTAGGCATAAAGTTTCCCAAATTTGCAGCTTGATTTATGACGAGCTTTCTTTTTCAATATGAAGTTGCAACGCTGCATCCTTAATAGCTGCAAGAAATATATATGTATTTTTTATCTCGGAGTACAGGCGTCATCAAGTCCAACAGGAAATTTCCATGAACAGGTGCGAGTAAGTAGGAACATAACAAGCATTGTGCACTGCCACTTGAAAACAAAGGGATTTATTGTGCAAATGATTTAACATTTTTGTAGTCGCGAAAAAAAGTGTTTCTCCATTGTGCTCAATTTGATTTGCAATTCCTTTTATTCCTCACTTTACATCCATTTTAGAACAAGTAAAGACCTGTAATTGAATTACGAATTCTCAAAAAACAATCTCAGAAAAAATATTGAAGACTTTTGAAAATGGTTAAAAAATATGAAAAAACACGAAAGAGTATGAATGGGATGACGAGAGGTAAGGGTAATGTACACATTTAAGCCTGTTTTTTTACACAAACCGTTTTGGCGTGGCCAATAAACTACTGCTAAACACATTGAAAGCGAAAATCCAGCCTTGTCTGTTGAAAGTGTAATTGAGCGAGTTACATTCACGCTTGCACATTATATATCCCGACACAAGAGGGAATCATGATGAATGACATTCTTTGAATTGCTGAGATGTAACGTTTCACACTCAATTCGCCATACTTTTTTCGTGAAGCGATTCAAGCGAGAATGCTTTTTGCACAAGTAACACACAGCCTCACTTTAAGAGCATATAGGAGCAAACAAACCTGAAAATGCCCAGCTCAATCCCAATTAGCACTAATGCGCTATTGAATTCTCAACATCTTTGTTAGCGTTTCCTTTTCAAACGCGAACACCTCATTGTGATCGAATGCAGCATTGAACTTGAACTTTCCATTTTACTTTGAAAACTGAAGAAAAAGCAGTCTTTTGATTCATGCAATAATAATACCATTGCTAATCCTGTGAAGAATCAAAAGCCTGATCAACACACGTAACAGATGAAAATCTTTTGAATACATGGAAGCTCACTCTGCTAATGGAGTATTATATAGGATCTCAGAAAAATGTTTGCTCTCTTCACGCCTGCACCTTCTTTGTGTTTGTGACTCACGTAAAAATTCCTCAGTGGATTTCTCCTTTAGGCTTCTTTATTCACGGAGTTGAAGAATAGAAGGCGAAAGTCTGGTTGAATTTGTAAAATGTGTGTCGAGCAAATTGAAAAGATTATGCAGCAACGATATCAGTTGTGTGACATTGCAAAACAATGAGGAAGGAAGATGCTTGTCTGAGGTTGGATTCCTGTCACTATCGGTATAAACCAGTCGCGTTGAAGTGCTAGAATCGTCTTTATGTCACTTTCTAATGTGGACAGTTGCTAAAAAACGAATTTTTAAATCAATTTCTTAACTTCAGCAATGGATTTTAACGCCACATTTCATCAACATTTTTTTAAATTAAATTATGGATGCTTTTTTTTTGCAGAATGCCTGACTGCTACCCCATCAATAGAACGCAGTTTTTGCGGATGAACTACAGGACGGCAGCGGTGCTAAAAAATCTGACAGAAGTTGGAAGTCATCCTTTGTCATACAAAGAGACAGTGCGGAACATTGCCTTTTTGTGGGTAATTCACAGAGGAGCGCGATGGGTTTTTGACGCATACGTGGAAGAGTATCAGTCGGCTAAGTAAGTGAATCAATTTTCTATGGTTCGCTACATACAGCTGTACGATGACTACTGACACTATTAATTAATCATCTTTTTATGCCCAACAAAACAATGCAGTCATGCTTGAGGACAAAAAGCTTGGAACCGTTTTTGTGTACAGGATACTATAACATGATTGTCTGTTTGGAGGATTAGGGATGAATGCGATGAAGTTATGATTTGATTGATATAAAGAGTAAAACTTGACGCTTTTTACCATGAATTTTGTAGTGTGACGATTCCTCGTTTTGAGGA
>JAHZMW010004439.1:0-40337 GCA_027743745.1 Alloscopus bannaensis
GAATAAATAAATAAATGTTACTATATAGCGTCGTCACTACAGTACATAACAACGTAAGTGATTGTCGGTGAAGGATTTTTGTAATACTGAAAAATACGAGAACCATACGAATGTACATCGACAGTGAACTAGAACGATTAGGTGACGTAAGTCGAAGAATCAACTCTGCCTGTCGATTTGTAGAGATTAACAATTTTAGGTGTATGCGTATCGTAAGTAGAAATATTTTAGGAAAGAGACTCTTTGCCGTGAAACAAAGACGGGGAAATTTGTTTGTAGTATATGTTTACATGGGTAAAAACTGGGCGAAAAAAATATATTGCACGGTCACACACACTCCCTCTCTCTACACCTGGCAAACACTACAAAAGTACATAATATTTATAAAAAGTATGGAAAACTAATTTGAGGGAGAAAAGGATGAATTGAATAAACAAGCATGGAGATAAGTAAACCAAGTGCTGGAGTTATTTTTTTTATTTTGAGAATCCACTTATTTCTTATGCGAATTATTTAGGTACTCCTGCTCTCCCCGTGCGGACTGGCTTGAGGTAGTAATTTAAATAGATATTTCAGGCCTTGCGGAGCTTTGATGGGGAAACTTGGATTCTGCCCGGTCAAAAGGTTGACAAACAGCAAACAAATCCTGCCGCCAAACAGTTGTGTCCATCAATACTTTGCTAGCTTGGATACTGGATTTTCGTTCCGAATTGATGGCATTCCAGAAACGCAAACGTGCTCGTAGTATTTTTTACGAACACAAAATCAATGACCAATCCAATCTAAATGTGTACGCATTGAAAAGGAGAAAGCGTGTTCGCGATGGACGCCGGAAATTAATTTGAATATATACTCGTCCTTCGGACACTATAAGTACGGCGATGGTGTGTGCAAGTGAAAAGATTTATTTGACTTTTGCTTTCTCTCTCCCACTTGTCTGAGTCCAACATGTGGACGACTAAAAGAGGAAAAAAATTAAACAGGGTTTTGTGGAATCCTTTTATTCTCTTTCCTCAAGCTCACAATCCTCTGAGTGATGGCAGGGGAGACGAGAGACAGAGAGAAAGGGGAATGTTTACATAAATTCTCTTTTTGTTCCCTCGATGTATATTCGAAAACGGATGGACGTGTCTGTGTGCGCACGTATTCCACACACAACACGCTTCAGGGACGGAAGAGCAAGTAGCAAAGCTGCAAACACGATTGTCCACTTGTGTACGAAATGTATGTACTCTCTGTATTTCACGTGGATGTGCGAATGAGAAATAATCATATCCTTTCTCCTCTGCTTTCCCTTTAAAACGTAAAAAGTGACTGGTTCGAAGCCGTGTAAAGTTTGCTTTGTAATTTTTTATCCAAACGTAGCGTACCACTATCCTCCTTCATTCCACATAAATACAGGGATAAATACGGATAATGCCTGTGGGATGTCTGTGTGTGTGGTCCAGAAGAAAATCCAGTGTCTCGACACACAAAAGCATATGGCACACCGAGAAAGAGATTACCTCAGGAGAAGAAGTTTCTCTCTGGCTTTTTTTAGGGTGAAATGTGTGTGTGGACACGTTGGAGCGAGGAGAAAACAAATAAAAGGTGAAAAGCCTTGTGCAAATTCCTATTGTGTTCAGAAAAGATGCCAGAGAAAGAGGTGAGAGAAAGTGAGATGTGTACTGCGTAAATCTTTTTTGAATATATGTATGTCCACACGCCAGGCTCTTTTTACGATTTTTGGTGACGCTATAAAGGCAGCAAAAAACAATGGGAGTTGGTAGCACATTATGCTTTCTCCTTGATGTGTTGTGACTCCCGATAAATTGAATTAGATATACAGAGAGCACACAGGAATGAGCCAATGTACCTCGCCACTATCCACACGTCTGACGGATTTTAGTGGTGAAAGTAAACTTCACCATTTCTCAGAGAAAAGGTCGAATTCCACTTTCCACCCAGGTAAGCAACCCAAATCGTATATATCGTGGGAGCACTGGCTTTCGCAGCTTTGAGAGAGAAAGTGAACAAATTCCAACCTTTCACCAACGACTTTTTATCCTCTCAAAATGCATCGCGGGACAAAACATTTCCATCAAATACACCAACAGAGGGAAAAAGGGTGGCTAAAACATTCAGCCCATTTAGCCTAAGTGTTTGTATGCGTACGACACTACACATTTTCAGGTGGATAAAGAAAAGAGAAAGTACAAGACAATGTTCGTTTCAACTCCAGAATCACTTTTCCAACACTCCCATTTTTTCTCGGACATCACATCTCTCAAAGTACGCAGGCAGGGTTTCCTCTCATTGTTTGTGTCTTTCACAACATTCTCCTGTCAATAAAAAGCTCAAAGTAAGAGAGCGAGAGACATGATATTTACACTCCATGAAATCAGAAATGATGCGTTAGTGAAACGCGTACAAATGCCAGAAAACTGAAGAAGAGTTTTTTGCTCACACTGTGTGCGTTCAAAAAATTGAGTATACTTAAAGTGCAAACACGAAGACGTGAAGACAAGAGAAATTTGACTACATTGTTGCACAATCAATAGCCGAAAGGATTAGCATTTGACGACAGGATGATGAAATGAAGGAGAAAAAAATTAAGGAAAAACTTTTCTCACGTGAATATGTGACGACAAGGTAAGGTAAGATTATGACTAACAAGAAGAGTAAGTCGGAAAGAGACAGAAAGCTCTATTTTTTTTTGTCTTCCCTCCTTTCTAATAGAACTCACTCAAGATGGTGGAGAGGGGAAAGGATATTTTTATATCAGTATGAAAGAGGAAAGGATGAAGGAGAAAAAAACTCATATGCATTTTAGATGGTGAAAGGTTCGTTGCTCCTTCTAAAATCTAAGGAATGGCATAGAGGGGGAGTTACATGCCAAGAGAGTCCCAATGTTTTTAGTAAGTATATATAGTGATAGTTACATTGAGTCAAGAGAAAGCATGCTTGTGGAAAGAAAGAAGATTACGTATTGCTTGAAAGGCGACGCGAAAAGATCAGACAAAACGAGAATGAAAAGGGCATACGCATCTAGTGCCCTTTGACGAGCGAACCTTTACCTTATTATGTAATTCTTGGGATAAGGAGAAAAAAACTTTTTACTGTTATTACGCCTTTTTTAACTGAAGGAAAAGAAGAAAGAATGGATTTAGCTTAAGTTTTCTCTTATTTCTTCTTTCTATTTGAGATGCTTTGAGGGGATGAGCGAAAAGTTGGTAAAGTTTACGAGGAAAAAAGGAAAACTCGACGGTGAAACCAGGTAAATATTGGAAGGCAGAGTTTCTCTTATTTTAAAGATTAAACCATGCGTACAAGTTGACTTCGTCTTTCATCGTCGGATAGAGAGGATTTCCAGAATCACATTTCACGACGAAGGGAACGCCTACTCATTTGACTACCGCTGCAATCGACTGCACAACGTGTTTGATTGATTTGCAGACGATTTTCTTAGACTGGCAGTCATGTGAAGACAAAATTACCTTATAATGTGCAAACAAGAGGAAAAAATATAGAATAAACTCACAACCTTGTCATTTATTCTTATGGTAGACGGCCCCACACATTATTTACTTCTCTTAAGCCTTCAAACATTTTCAAAGAAGATTTTAATTGCGCCGTGTCTTTTGTGCTTTGTGAAACTCACAACAGCATGTTTCCAAACTTTGAAAAACTTTGAGTTGACTTTGCTCTAATTACCATATTTCACCTCCCTGACCTACGACATTCACTCATTCTGATGAAAGGCAAGTGAAAGTTTGCAGTAACAGTATTGTGACCAGAAGTGCACTCCCTACGTTTCGTTGACGTTGCCTTGTCTTAATTAGTGTTTGGCGTGGAGAACGAAAAGAGCTTCATTAGATGAATAAAACTTTTTGGAGACAGGAGTAAAGTTTCTGATAATGTGATGATGAGCTAAATAAAGTCTTCGTCACATGTATTTCCTCACCTCAAGCGTGGATTTTCAACCGTTTTGGAAATTTGCTGATTTACTACAATTTTCCTCCAGTTGAGCCTTCATCGACGCGAACTGATCAACTGGAAAACCCGACGGAATGCCGAGTTTGGCAAATTGATCATAGGCATATCCGCTCGGATACGGAGTATGTTTCGTTTTGTATTTGGCTTGAGTTGGTAATAATAGCGTCGTTCTCACATGGTATAAAGATAGAGAGAACAGTGTGCGGTTTGACATCGTGTTTCGTAATCTGACGGTAACGGTTATTGTAGTCATTTCCAGGGAATATTGTCTTTCTCCACACAGTGTTCAAGTTAAAGTGGGTGGCTCGCCAAACTTGTCACCGCAACTACAAGCCACACGCAAGCCCGCGACGAGGAAGATGATACGACTTTCCCCACAACAAAATGCACAAGTCACCCAGTGAAATTGATACAAGATTTTTTTTCAGATGAATGTTTGTACTCTCAAATCAGGAGTTACGACATGAATTACTTGCGTGAGCCAGACATCACGAGGAGCCCATTTTTCCAAGCATATTAGTAATGTTAGTTTTTTTGTGAGCTGTTGTGAAATGCATCGGTGGAGACAAGGTTTTTCAAATCGGTGACCTTCGCTAAGTACAAAATGTTTCTTGGCGCAACAATCTCCACTGAGACATTGAGTTCATTCAATAGCTGATGAACCCTCGGATGCATGGCCTTCTGCCAGAAAGTAAATTTTTTTACAGCGATTCTCCACTTTGCGATTGAGATTCTCGGGTACTGAGTTGAGCGCAGTACACACTCCATTTTATATCCCAACAACATCACCACATTAATCTACTTTTTCTGTGGTCTTCCCCTCTCCAGAGCAAAGCTTCCGATTAGTTGAACCTTACAAATCCCCGAAAGCATACTTACGCGTAAATATGTGGGGAGCAACCTCCCCACTAAAAGTATAGCCCCCATAATATTATCCAGACGTACAGAGACACACACTGGATTATCTCAAGCTCTCGACATGCCACTTTACTCACTTATCCTACGGCAGAAGACGACGACTTTCACAGGAATTGGAGGATGATACCCGCTTTCATGTGGTTGCCACAAAGAGAGAGTCTTTATCCGTGAACGATAATAATATACAATTTGGCAATGGGCAACTGTGTGGTGTTGGTGAAAGTGGAGAAAATGAAATGATAAGTGGAATCAGGCAATAATGATGACGACCACGATGGGAGGGGATGTGTGAGCAAAAAGAAGAAAATGCTCGTCAATGCTTTGGAAGTGAGAGGAAGAGCAGAACTGGATAGAAATCGTTCCTTATTGACACATTTTCTAAATAGAATCCTGTTGACACTCTCCGTCTCTCTGAAATAAGAATTCTTGTCTCGAAACCAGTTTCGGACTTTAATGCATTTCTTGTATTCCACAAGAGTCGGCCTTTGTCTACAATTCGGTGTGTGTCCCTGAATATAAAAGTGTATTTGCCCACGCCTATACGACTGGTGATGAACATACACACGACAACGATTCCAAGTCGATCGTCGCTGACATGTTTCCTTTTCAACTAATACACTTCAAAGATCATCAAGAGAAAAGATAAGCCGTCTGTGAATTAGCTATTGCAGACGTTCCGAACACGTTCGAAAAATTCGTTCCGTTCCGAGTATTCCTGTGGAATAAACACATGCCAAATGCCGTTCACTGCAGATTGGAACGAAATGATGCTCTATTTCGCTATTTTATATTTGACCGCCCGTGTTTAGACAAGTAAATTAGTACAATGAACATTTTAAAAAAAAGTTATTCCAAAATGAAATGAATACGTTTCCAAACGGAAAGTGAAGGGTTGTCATCACTACAGCGTGAACAAGTGGACAATACGGAGAGAAAAACTCATTGTACACGTCCCTATTCTTTTCTCCACTTTCCCAGCATTTTTATTCTCTTGTGAAGTCGAAATAATGTGAATTTATCGGTATACAAAATATACTTGTGCTAATACATGTACCCATCTTGCGTGAAAACACATTTATTTCGAGAAATAGTGTCAAGCCGCGTGTGGACGACAAATGAAATATGGGATGCTATCCACAAGCACATACTTCCTCTAATGTAGTTCCACGATTCCAGTCCGGACAACATGCATACACACATGTCGTCGACTGGTAAATAAAAAAAGCCGAAGAAGATTGGGCGAGCAAAAAAATACCATGGATCAAGTGAATGAATCAATCTCTCAAAGAGTTGTACGACGAACTTCAATTACTTCTTCGCAAAAAAAATCCACCTTCCCAGTCGCTGGGGGAATTCAGGGGCAGACACACATTCCCTTTATTGTCATCACCGTTGTCGAGCGTACGCCAGACAGACATTTCTTTCAAGGTAACGAATCGTGTAACAATTCCCCTTTGTGAAGTCTTCACTCATCACCCAAACGTCATAATTAAGTATCCCACAAGCCTCACAGACATCCAGTTTTATTTACCCTTTGACGGAATCTAGAGATATCGTTGATTTATGTGAAACGCGTGCGTAATTTATTTCGTATAATATGCTCATCTTATGCAAATCAAAATCTCGCCTCCAGCCCTGCTTAATTCTACTTCTTCTCTCATGTGGCAAGTATGCAAATGATTTCTTTTACTGTTTTTTACTAAAGAGTATCCTCCAAGTTTCTCTGGTGTCAATATAAATCTTTTCACTCCCTAGCTGCTGTAAACCTTTGTTCGGGTGATAACTTGTGAAAATTTTCCAGATCTATGACCATCATCGTCTTTTTCATAGAGGAATAATATGCTTTTGTTTTCAAGAAAAGAGGGGGTTGTGTTGAAATACATATTTTGTCGGCTCTCTCTCTCTCTGGTTGTCTTCCATTATCACAAATGTATTATCTTGACTGCTGACTGTGAGTGTGGCTCAAACTTTTCCCCATAAATATGTGCTGATGTTAACTTGAGAAAAAACTTTGGACAGCACAAGATACAAAGAGGGAAAACAGGGAAGGAAAAGTAAGAAGAAAGAGAATCGAGTGAGAAAGAATAGTGTGGGACTTCTTTTAGTAATTAAATCCCTCCCGTTTATTTACAAATGACCTGAGTCATATGCAAATGAAATTGTTGGAAACTTTCCTTCTTCACGTCACCAGACTAACTGTCCCACAACAAATATGTCGGAATATCACCATATAACTAGAGACAGGAATTAGGTAGGCATCCCGCTGGTGGTGGTGTAATGTTCTGGGAAAGAGAGAAAAAAATATGAAAATTCATCACCAAGAGAACATATGACTCGCCAAGGTCTTTTGGTTTAGCAGAGAAAAAGAAACTAGGGCGAAAGAAGTTCGAATTTTCTTCCTTTCTCTCGGAACAACTCTATCCGAAAAAGAGCGAAAGACTTGACTATCTTACTATTTTGGCCTCTCACCCTTCTGTAACTTAAGCATGTTCAAATTAGTGTACTTAACTGAAAACTGATATGATGTTCGTCCAACACTTGGCTTTCACTCCTTTCCTCTCTCTCTCGCCCAAATCCATTTTCTTACAAAGTATCCAATGCGACGCGAATACAGTTTTGGACCGTTTTCTAAGATGTGTGTCAACGTAGGGACGAGGATGCGTCTTCGACAGATTTTTATTTATAGCACCTTCTCCTCTTGGGTGTTGGACACTCTTGCTGATGACCCGCAAGAATTTTATTTTAAATTAGGTAATGTTGAAACCTTTCGAAAGTAGAAGTGACGTAAATGTTCATCTCAAATGCTACATACAATTTAGTCGATTCCAAAATTATTGGGTCTGGGATGACCGTCGATTGAAACTAATTTCATGTTAATCGAACAACTGGAAGTATACCCACTCAATTTTGGCATCGATATATTACTTTTTCCTCTTTTTTATGCCGATCAAAATATTTTCCAACCCGAAAACAGCACCGTGGTGGTGGTATGATGATGAAGTGACATGCTTTTCTTTGTTCTCCTTCTTAGCAAAAAATCTAATATTACCAAGACCACTTTCTCTTTGTCATACTCTTCCACCAGTCTACTGCCAAGATTAAGGGGAAAGTTTACCCAGCTAGTTGCCTTTCCGTTGTGAGAAAACAAATGGAGCATGCAGTCAAGGAAGCGAAGAGTAAAACAGAGAGCACCGTTGCCCTTGTACACATCACTTATTAAACGGCTTTAAAAGGCAAGGGGAAACTGTGTGCGGTGTGGGTGGGTTTGCGAAGATAAGATAAATCTCTAAAGCCGGCAGGAGTTGACATTGTATTTTGCATTTTACTTTTTGGCGAAAATTTCACTTCTCTCTTCTCTCATCATGTGAATATTTGTGCGTACATACACAGCGCTACTAGTCGGTCCATGTGTGTCGGGAAGACAAAAAGATAGTTTTCACGGATGACGAGACAAGGAAGAAAATGAAAGACTCTATAAGTTGCTATATGGATTATGTGTGCTACATGCCGAGATCATGAATTCGAGAAGAGAACTGGATTACGGGATGGGGAGCGTTAGGCTGCCAAAAAAGGAACAACAATGCGATGTCGTCGATGCTACCCGCTTTCTCTTTTCACGTTGATATAATATTATGGATACACACATAACGTCAACACAATCTCAATGTATTATCTCGCAGCCAAGACCAACAAATATTTGCATATACATGCCACATGAATATAATACACAATATCTCAGCTAGAAAACTCTCTGCAGAGGAATTCCTCTCGCTCTCTCGTGTACGAGGAAAGAGAGGAGAAAATACTTTTAAAAATACAACATTGGTTTCAAGAAAGTATAAGTTACCAACGCTTTAACTCATTTTACTCGGAGTGAGAAAGCGAGAGAACGGGAATACAGAGAGAGGCACCAGGGAAAGTTTTTCGTTGTCGAGAATTTGTCTTCTTTCTCTCTCTCTCTGTTTGCTCCATCGGTTTGCTTGTGTTCCACTGGGAATCCCTTGTGGATTATTTTTCATGTGTAAAATATTCTCCGACGGAGAAAAAGTGTCCCTTATACTCTCGCTCTGTGCTCCTTCACAATGTTGGCGTGTCGAGAATGGAGGAAGAAAGCATCAGAAATGAGCACAGCTGGGCTGTACAGATGATGACTGAAAAAAGAGAAAGTTGAGATGACTTGAACAGGCGGTTTGTTCAGACAGACAAGGACTCTGAGAGAGGAAGAGAAATGCAAGATTCTCTGAAGAAGGATCGACAACTTTAATTCCAGAGGAATGCATGGACACAACAGCCGAGGATAATAGGCATTGTCCCAAGAAGAATAAAGTGAAAAGTTTAGTGGAGGATGATAACTGGAGGAAAACCACAGCGTGCCACTTTGGAGTAAGGAGAAATTTAATAGGATGCCCTATCAAGAGATACACACATTCAGAAAGCACTCCTGACACTTCGACCTTTCACGAAACGTGACGACGACGAGCATTATTAGCAACAGTTTTATGAAAATTCTTGAGCCATGACCACCAGCAGAGAGTTATGAGTGAGAAACTAGGTATACAAAATGATACGAATTTGATCCTCATAATGAACTCGGACGAAAACCGCTTGACGCTCCGCTGAACAGTTTGCACAGAATTTTGATACTGTAGTTCCCTTCTTTTTCTGGGAAAGCGGCAGGACGCCGAAGAAAAAGGTGATTTGGCTTTCTCTCTGTAGTACGTGCTTCCATAACTCTGAAACGGCTTGGCCTTTTAGATAGACACACCAGACAAGCGGGAAGATAGAGGAAGAGAAAATCCCGAGAATTAATGTCCGCCTCACAAAGCAACTGACGAGTCTCTATGTGGCGGACGCGTGTGAGCAGAGCTCAACAAATATTTTAGTGTCTCCTCTAATATTATTACGTAATAATAATAATAATGGAAGAATGTACATCGCCGGGATGAGATGAAATGATGATGACGACGAGTGGGCGAAATTCGCAAAGAAAATATGAGCAACCGGAAAATTCATAATGGCGTCATTACTCTCGAATAAAGTTACTCCAATTTTGTCAAGGAACGTAAATCGTTGCAGCTATTAAACACAAAGAAACATACAGAGAGTATTTGTGAAGTTGGATGAAATGTGGAGCATAGTTGTAGCATCATCATCGTCATCGCTTTTCCAGCAACATTTTCATTTCATCAACCGCAACCAGTACACCTATGCTCGTATGCAAACATACATATATTTGCTTAATATATTTACTTTGTAACGTTTTCTGCAAACTCGTGTTTGTGCTGCTGCTGTATTCTTGTTACCACGTGAACATCGATAAAGGACAGAGATTAGGTTGGGAAAGGATTTGGACAGCTTTCTTTCAGGAAATTTCTCCATATTTCAGGTCTCAGGAATTTGTGCGGCCTCTTCACGTCCTCCATCTTCAATTATTTACGTCTCGGACCCTGGGCTGTTGATGTGTACATGTTGATAATATGTGGAAAATCAAATTACGCTCGAAAATGTGTGAAGAAAGCTTGCACTTTTGTAACATGATCAACTCTCGTCCAGTCCGGCTGATTTCTTTTTACATGGATTTCCTACCATTTGCACATGATTTGCGAGTGGAGTCTTCTAATATGAAACATAATGTGGTTTTCTCGTGTGCGTTTCCTATTTCATAGGCAATTCTGTTTCCATCATGTTGTTGGGGTCGTGTTGTAAAAAAAGTATTCCATAAAATGTTTTGAACTTAACTATATGGTTATCGTCAGGTTAGGTTGTGTATTATGTGCTTTGTTTGTTACGTAGCGACCTTTTTTCAAATGAGTGCATCTGTGGGAGCATTGCCGTTCATCATTGTTCATCCGTGAAAAAGAGAACAAACGCGACGAAAGGAGGAAATTTATTTTTTAGTATTTTCCACCTTATTAGTATAAACACCAACGGCTTTCTTAGTAGTTAACTGCCACCGAGAACCCATTGGCCCATTGGGATTCGTTTTGAGAAAAACAGGTGCATTTAAATTGTGTAAAATATACATTGTGTAAAATATAAATATAGTAATAATTGTATAAAATATTTCTTCTACTACTACGAGAGAGAGAGAGAGGTACACGTAGCAGCTGACTTTTTTTCAGATACAATAAATTAATTTTTCAAAATTCATTTTAACTACTTCTAACAATTTTTAAAAATTCAGCAAAGTAACACGCATGTAGTATTACTCTCCTTGTAATTATTTCACGTTAAAAATTATCACCAGCACACACTAATATAATAATATTAGTGGTTCAAAACATCTGCCCAGCGTATGCCCATACTGCCATGTATATTGCTGGGCCCCTCTCAAGGTAAACAAAAAAAAATCTCAACCTAAGCTGATCAAATATCACATCTGATTACCAAGGACAAGTACTGCTGGATCAATTTTGATCATTGTTACAGCCTGCCACCTGAACTGCAGATGAACAATATTACAACATACAATATTATTTACAACCCAGACGACATGACGCCAACACGACAAACTAAAACACAAAATGGGAGCAAAACAACCACTGACAAACCTTCCCAGAGGAATGGAAAACGTTCCTTAAATAGCAGCACCCTCGACAATGAAGATGAACAAAACGCCAAAAGAAACCGACATGAAGATGACCAAGTCAAAAACATGCTTCTTGACATCACCAGTAAACTAGATGTAATAACAAATGTGCAACAGACTATAACATCCCTTGTGGACACCATCGCAAAAACCACAGAAAATGTGAAACAAAATACACAAGAAATTGAACAGTTAAAAAAGGATGTCACAAACATCAGCTCAACCATAAACCACCAATCAACAAAAGTTGAAGAACTTCGCCAACAAAACATACGAACAGATTTGGATTTAAGAAAAATGAATCTAATCATCACGGGCTTAAACGAAACAAGCACAGAAACACAAGAATCACTTAAACTACTGGTAGAAGCTCTATTCAAATCTATTACAGCAAAGGACATCCACCTTGACACTGCTGAGAGAATTGGTAAAATCATTGCAGGAAGGAGGCGTATTGTTAAAGTGCGCTTTCTTTCTATGACTGATCGGAATACAATCTGGAGCAACAGAATGAAAACTTGCACACCCGTGTATATCAATGAAGATCTTCCGTATGCACTTTACATCTCTCACACAGTATTACGTAACAAGGCCAAAGAACTACGTCCCTCAAATACAGTTGTAAACATCAACTACCTGAAAATGCGCATTGAAACCAATGACAAAATCTTCACATTATTAAGCGACAACACATTTGACGAAAAAAGCGCACCTCCAATAACTACACTAATTGACTTGCCCGAAAACAGCGCATCAGCAAATCATCAATCAACTTCTCCATTCACGCATTCCCAACAGAGTGGTCCTATATCAAATTTTCAAAAACAATGACAAACCGGAAGAAAGAGGTGTATGACCATAATGCAACTAAATGTCCAATCCATCTGTAACAAAGTGTACATAGTGAAAGACTTTATACAATCAAAAAATTACGACATAGTGTGTCTTACCGAAACTTTTTTAAATGAAGACAAACCAGACCCCAACTTTGGTGCTTATTCAATGTACAGATCTGACCGAAATTGCGAACAAACGAACAAAAAGCGTGGAGGAGGAGTGGCTGTTTTAATTAAAAATAACATACATTCACAAAAATACAATTTAGTGTGTCATGATGATATTAAAAATACATCGAAACTTGAAGTTGTCGTTACAAAGTGCAAAGAAGAAATGAATAAAAACTTTCTCGTGGCCTCAATATACAGACCTCCAAATTATAATAAAGATGCTGTTCAAATGGATATATCAGCTTTAGAACTGCTGTTGTGTGAACTAATCAATACAAATCGGTTCATTATTACTTGTGGTGATCTCAATCTAAAATATGATTGGTGCTATGGAATGTTAGAACAAATTCTACGCAAATACAATTTAGCCCAGGTTATAAATGTACCTACTCGCAATAACTCAATACTGGACCTGATGATCACTAACCAACCTGAACAATTACAACAAGTACTAGTATTCAATCCTCATATATCAGATCACGCCGTCACACAATCAACTATAAATATTTTGAAATCTAAACATCCTAAAATCCGATTTCAATATCGTGACTACAAACGCATCGACGTCAACAAGCTAATCACTGATGAGACCTTATACTGCGCCGTGATTAATGAAAACAACAATCCAAATCTAAATGTCAACAACTTAACTGCGATGACCATATCTCTCTTTGATAAGCATGCGCCACTGAAGACAAAGTCTATTGTGAAGCATGACAAATCATATTCATTTTCAAATGAAACCAAAGACATCATGAAACAGCGGGATGAACTATATAAGAAACGGTCAAGCCACCAGCAATTGGATATTATCAATTTGAAAATACTTAAAAAACAATCACGAAGAATGATGAAACGAGACATAAACAATCAAGTACAAACAGATATCAATAAAGTCGGTCTTTGGCAAGCAATTAATCGTCTAAAACCAAACCCCCCAAAACCAAAACACAACTTTACTGCATCTGAATTAAATGTCGCTTTTTCAGCTATAGCAAATACACCAACAAACATGTCATGCGCTATTATTAACAACATTACTCCAGCCAATGAAAGGTTCAGTGTTCGAAAAGTGACAATCTCGGAATTGAGAGGAGTCTGGAAAAAAATGAGAAAGAAAGAAAATACCTTCACTGATTCTACTGGAATCTGCAATAATATGATCAACTTACTGATGGGCAGTATGCAATACCAACATCATTTGCTTGCAACAATTAATTCGATTATAGTAACAAACCAAGTTCCAAGTGTGTTGAAATTAGCAAAAATCATACCAATTCCCAAAGTGAGCAACCCAGCTACTGTGAATGAGTTTAGACCCATCTCAATACTTCCAGTCATAGCAAAAATTCTTGAGAAAGCTGTCTACTATCAACTCAGGCAGTTCTTAGTCAATAATGACGTCATCTATGAAAAGCAATTTGGATTTAGACCAAATCACTCAACAGAACATGCGGAACTATATGTAATGAACCAAGTCAAAACTGCAATAGAACACGACAACATGTGTGCAATAGTAACTTTTGACATTAGGAAAGCTTTTGATACAATAAATCGTGAGATTTTATTCCAAAAACTTGAGGCATACAACATTGATCCCAGTTTCTTCCGTGCCTATCTCAACGATCGTTCGCAATATGTGGTCCTTGACTCTGACACTTCACAACCAGCTACAACCATCCGAGGAGTGGTTCAAGGAGGCTCGATTAGTGCCTGTGCCTTCATCCTTGGACTTCAAGATGCCAATAGATGCCTACAACACACCGACTTAATATTGTATGCCGACGACTCGCAACTTTTAAAAGTTATACGCAAGGAAAGCATACAAATAGATATGGCAAATCTGCAAAGTGACTGTGACAATCTCACGGAATGGTTCTTGAGAAATGACTTTAATCTAAATACTAACAAAACTGAGTTTATAGTTCATTCTTCAAAAAAAAATAAATCCTTATGCGATGATCTACAAGTCATAATTAACAGTAATACAGTCAAGTGTAGTTCGAAAATTAAAAGCCTAGGGCTAATTAAAGACAACCTATTGTCTTGGGATGACCATATCAATTACATAGCTCATAAAGCAAACAAAGCAATATGGGCTATCAAGTACCTACGCAGTTTCATTACAACCTACCAGACCAAAGTTCTCATTGAAGCTAATGTCTTATCAATTCTTAACTACATGATAACAGTATGGGGATGTGCCAAAAAGAGCTCCACTGACGTAGTAGAAAAAACTCGCAAATTTGCCAGGAAGACCATAAATGGATGCAAAGATTCAAACGACTCCAGCAACATCACTTCAGAATGGCTTTCCACATCCAAAACGTACAAATACCAATTAGCTTGCTTTGCTTTCAAATGTGTAAATAAAATTACTCCTCCACTATTTTGGGATCTTGTGAACAATAATGCCATTCTATGTACTAAAGTTACGAGAGGAAAATCTCATACGATTATTGATAAAAATATATGTTCTAGTTACTTACAATTTCAAATTACAAATGCTTGGTTTTGTCTTCCTCAGAACTTACGCGAAATTATGCTATTCAATGAATTTAAAACCAATATGAAAACATTTTTAATAAGCTCAAGGTGCCAAGTAAATGACCACGGTTGTGATCTTTCATGTATCGATGACGTTATTGTAAATATACAAACTCTGTTTTCTGACTAATTGTAACATTTGTAAAAGATCAGCATAATGACCCTGGACAGGGGCGCTGATTCTACTGAATAATAATAATAATAATAATAATTATTATTATTGTCTGCTTTTTCAGGTTTTTTAAAAAATTATTACTCACTAACGACAATCCAGCGGGACGTTCATTACGTAGGTTAATATTCGGAAACTGCAAATTCACATAGGGGACAGAAAGAATACTTTTGTACAATACGCACGATCCGTCTGCCCGTTTATCCGTCAGGCCGTATGGGCGTCCATCATTGTGACAACTCAAAAATGGATAGACATTTAAAATTCTCACTTCACCACATTGTCAAGGGTGAAGAAAGTTCATGTCCGCGTCAAATTTAAAGGTCAATTTTTTCTCTCAGTAAACCATATCACGTTATAAATGGATTGAAAACTGGTAAATTATGGATAAGTCAAATCACAGCGGTTTTGATTTGCGAACAACACATGCTAAAAATCGACTGATACGTGTTTCCAAGCTTATAAATCCATAACTCCGAAACGGATTAAGTTTTTTTAGATCTGATTCCACACATTGATTCTAAAGAGGTCACTGTTTGACCTAATAACCTGCAGTCTCCGCGTAATACCTGCGTTTGCCAGATTTAATTTTATTGGACGGCAGATGAAAATTTTATGGAAAACTACACTAAATTCAAATATGAAGGTGTTAACAATCTGGCACGTATACCACGACAAGATTCAACATAGACAAGGAATTGTTTGACATACGTCTCTAGTTCGAGGTATAAATTAATAAGCAAGTTTACGAGTCCGTTTGAATTCTTTCAATTCTAACATATTACCATATTTGACACTATAATGACAATAAATTGCAAACATGAATAATCTGATTAGCTCTATCGAATAAAGCAAAAACACCGTTTCGTCGCGGGGGTGAAATTATATAACGCACAATACGGGAGTGGACATTGTATTGATGGAAAATTGACACTGAGTCGTGTCAGCGAGTCTGACTTGACTATAAAACACTCCTCCCTCCGAGAGGCATGCCGTGTGCCCAATTCCAAAATGCGGATTTCTCACTAAATAAAAGAGCTTTATACAGTTTTAGGAGCTCTGTTGAATACTGATATGACGACCTTAGACGCAGGTTGATTGGCTTCCGGCAACTTGAATGAAACCTGGGTAAATTTGCATGCGTCGCTGAAAATCACTGAAATATGACACGCCTCAATCATCCAGTCAACCTTTTCCATTTTTGTTCAACTCCCACTGCTCAACCTGAACAATTTGTAGTAGAATAACAACCGACCTTTTGTTCTTCAAACATCCACAGTCTCTTCAAGAGTATCAGTTTTTTGTACTCTGTGAAAGCTCAGCAAAGCGGTTTGGCCCACTTCAGCGCGACGTTGCAACAGTATCGCGATGCTTTTCTTGACACTACGCTTGCGCTCTTAATTAGAGCTACTATGACCAAAAGATGTATGTATATATGATATCCGCATAAAATTTCGAGTCAACTGATATATCATATGTGACCCATCCTGCCGCCGGGGGAACCCCTCACAGCTCCCCCTAACGTATCACAGTCAGCGGATATGATTTGTGCATTATGTAAAGGCGGACACTTCAAGCAAGCCGACACATCAAAATTTATCCGAAGATTCAAAACGGTATCCAGAAATATCAGCATGGAAATTGATACTGGTTGTTTCAAGTTAGTAGTATCCGTTATTGATTACGTTTTACTCCGAACACAAAAAAGTAAACAACATATCAGGTAACACACAAACCCTTTGTAAACAAGTTTGCATGCCACTAGCTGAGGACGTTGAATAGTAGGAATTTCCTACTAGGAAACTGTACTGCGGAATCATGAAATTTCGTGCGATGCGGTAGATTTAAGCTTTTATGTTGATAATCCGAGCTAAACGGAAATATGAGTACTTCATTGTACCTTGTACCTTTTATAATTGGTAACTCTTTACTATTATCTGTTGATATTTTCATCTAGAACCTAATTCTTCACGGTCATTGATTGAAGGTTGGAGAATGCAGTTTGTGATTAATGCATAATATTACTTGTCAAATACAATCATTTTTCTCGGGTCTTCGGACAAGTTTCGCGGAGTCTAATAACACCCCAAAGTCCCATTGTTTGTTTGTTCTTTTGTTACGTAAGCATCAAAATTTGGCGCGATGGGGTAACAAAACAAAAGAGAAACAATGGGATTGTTGGGCAATGTAATACTCCACGAAACTCGAAACGGTAGAAATTAAGTCCGAAGACTCGGTGAAAATCGTGGTACCGGAATTAACACTAAAGTTAGTTCAATTAAGGCGTACTTTCGTAGTTTAATTTCGAACCGTTTGCCATACTACTACGTAATCTAAGGCTTATCTACTACTTTCCGGAAATTTATATTTTCTTATATACTCTCTTTAATTCCACTTGCGTGTCGGCAGCTTCCACACGACTTCTCACCTAAAATGCACAAATTGGGTCTACATTTCGATGACGGCTTCATCCTCCACCTGAATTCATGCGTCCTTATTTAAGCGTTTAAAATGCATTCTATGGTTTTATTTTGGTGTAACGCAACGGTATCAAAAATTAATTTTTAGACAAGGTCTCGCATCGATTTTTTAAAGCCATTGTGTGCTAATCGTTACCTTGTGATTATTTTCTGTTAAATATTGAGATTTTGATGTGAAATCAAATTAATGAATTGAACACGACTGTTGTGTAAGGTTTGTTAGAAAAATGTACCTTGATCAAACTCCATGTAAGGTTTTATTCCATAAGATTAAGCCATAACCATAATATCGTAATCAGTTAAATCCTGGTTGGTTTCATCGCCCCTTCTGTCTTCTAGTCATAATTTTTTACAATTAAACTCAAAACAGAAAGCAGGCAGTGACACTTATTAAGATTACACAATAGTAACCCGTAGTGAGTAGCTCCAAAATTGACGACTTGAAAACCAAGTAAAACTAATCGTAAAAATAAATTCATTTACCCATTTTCTCAACGTTTAACAAATTCAAATACACATACTCAAACTTTCTTTTGCTATCACTTGATGGATAAATTAATTACCTACACGTACAATTAAAACTCTTCCTTATATTAATTGCTAAATTAAAAGAAACATCATGTTACATTGATCGTGAAACTGAAACAAAGCTCACCCTGGCTGTTTGCTGGAACAAAGATCGATAGTAAAGGGAGAGTCGGAGAACAGAATGCCACCTACGGAATACAATGCAACTCCAACAAAATCGGGAGGCTTCTCCTAAAAATTCTTTAGGGTTTCGTAGATGGCAAGGCGTACCTCTGAACAAATGCCTATTCACGTCGTGGGTGTTCCATGATTTTTTAACTCGGCAGTGTGTGAGAGCGAAATATTTATAAACAAGAGCTCATTACAAGTGGGAGCAAATCGTTGTTTTTCTTGGCTAATGAAAACGTTAATTGAGTACCGTCACAAAACTAACAATAATTTATTTCCGCAAAAAAAAACATGAAAGAGTATTTTCCTCAGAAGGCTTTCTCTCCGATTTTTGTTGACTTCAACATTACATAATCCCAACACGGTCATCAACGTGATTATTATACAGACTTAATATGAAAGTGGTTACACTCTCCTTTGCTTTAAAAGCAAACTCGGAACACACACGTTCCCCAGACACACATTTTTTAGAGAAACCATAAAATTTAACACGTTAGTACATTAAGTTTCCTTTCATCATTTCCTTAATTATTGCGGGTTTGTTTCATAGGAATTCTTGTATCAAGTGTTTTGGTAAGCGTGTAGATCATACACTTAATATATTTTGTAAACGTGATTTTCAACCAGAATCTCACACACTCTCTCGCCCTCTCTCTGATTTTCGGTGTTTTTAGGGCACTCCAATTTGTGTCTCTGCGGCAATGATGATGACTGCTATCAAAAGCATTTGTGATGCACATTAGAAATATACATTGTATCTAGTTATTTACGTAATTTCATATAGTTTATGACGAGAATTGGTGAAGTGTTATATAATTATGGTATTGCACAAGTGTAGAAAAAAGGGAGCATGTCTGAAGAGAGAGGAGAGAGCAGTGTATGAAATTCTTCAATCTTAGACGACCACTTTTCTCTTCTGTAAAAAACGATACTTGTCGACACGTTGTTTCCATTGTAAATCTTTTTATTAGACGATACAAAAATGTGTAGTGGTAATATGTGTGTTGGTTGTGTATGTATTGTACAATTTCTTGGGGGTGGTGGAATGGAGAGGAATTCATGACGCCTTTATCACATCGACTTGCACGTCCTCACTATAAACTCATGCGAACATCTTATGGGTTTCTGGGATTTACTGGAAAGTAAGAGTACAATTCTTGTACGAAGTAAGGCCTATGTGTACAGGTTACAGGAGTGTTTACAGTAAGAACGTTGTGAACATGTTAAATGTCATTTCATGAGTTAGTTCTGCACCACAGAGAGAGGGAGAGTGAAAGATTTTCAATCTCTATATTATAAACATTGTGTCACGTACTATCAAGCAGAATAATTAGGTAGAAGGGTCTAAATGCAGGAGGATTGTCTATAAATAAAAATCTACAAAATTATGCTTTCACCTCGCATCGACTGAAGTAATAATTGTGTATGTACATCCATTTATCGATAGTAATACGCGTTTTTCAGTCTCTCTGTACGCAAATTAATGGCGTATTACATTTTTATGATGCCAGTATTTATAAAACACACGAAAACGATCCGAAGAGGATGGTGGAGTATTTTGTTAGTCAAACTGAGATGGCGTAAACTGACCCGGAAATCCATAGGTAATTAAGGAAAGCACTAGACAGGTAAGGGGCTCATCTCGTGTGGAAGATGGCACTACACATAAATACGGCTCAACATTGACTCTACGACGGATAAAAGAAGATCATCTCAACTCTCTATAAGTTGGAACAATTTGGATTAACGCTGAGCCACCGGATTGTCATCATTCTTTGTGCTTACGCTTCCACAAATCCAATTGTGCCTGTGGCTTATTCCATCGTCTACAAAGGCTAATCTGTAAATGCACTTCTCTCTCTTCGAACAAATGAGGAAACTCTACAAAGGGACGGGAGTGCTCGTGTATTGGAAATTTGTGTTTTTTCTTCGCGTCTCAACTTGCATGTAGCACCATCAATTTTATAACCCTTATAGCATCATATCATAGTGTGTCTTCTTCCTTTCCTAAAATTTTAAAGATAATCGAGTTTGTTCCATCCCCATTTCCCATCGATGCACAGAAGTGGTCACCTAAAGTCAGGATTCATATGACTCAAGAGTAGTTTAAAAAGCAAAGTATAAAACAGCAAGGAGTCGTAGGATAATGTCATTTAGCTCCTTGTTGTTTTATATACTTGACGCTTTACTGACTTGCATTAAAAAATCGTGTAGATCCTTGCTGACCTGAGAGTTGTTAAAGAATAGTTTTGTAGAACGCCTACACACTCTCTGAGGAAGGATTTATACACACAAAATCCATCACAATTTCCAATGAGTAACGGTAATTGTAACAACCCCATACCTGGAGAAGGAGACACACTCACGTTTTGACAACTCTGCCAATCTCCCGTGTCGACAAGTCTTCTGTCTGAGGAAGACATACGAAAAAAAATGTACACGAGCTAACAAGTATAGATAAATGTGATGCTTTTGTAATTGTCAAGCCTACACATCAGTCAACTCTGTGTGCTATTCATACAAATCGATAAAGCGTCTGACTAGTCGAGTAAACACTGTCTTCCTCCACTCCAAATCTTGCCCCCATTTTCAGTGACAATTGTCTGTGTATTTTTTTTGGTTGTGAGAGACGAGTGAATTGAGGTGTGCAGTTGAATGAGAAAACAGAAAGAGAGAGTGTGAGTCCGTAATTTTCTTATGTGTACGTATATATATATATATATGTATATATTTTGTTATAATTTTTTTTTGACACACTAATTAACTCTTGCGTAAACATTGGTAGTGAGTCTCTTTATTTTTCTTACAAAAGAATTGTTTCGTTTTGTCCTGTTCTATTGAATTGTATAAATTACGTCGAGTCTGCTCCCCTTGTGGCGTGATGATGAATATGACGACGACGATGATTTCCGCTGAATTTTCGGCTAAAACGTAGCAGAGTAGAATATAGTTGCGGTTTTTTTTTCTTTGTGTTGTGTCTACGGGCAAACCGAAGGAGACATTGTAGTCTTGGAGCAAATGAGAAAGAGAGAGGATGAGACACGTAATTTTTTGTTCTTTTTATGGAGGTGGAACTCCTGGTTTTGCTGTGGCTGATGCGATTTCTGAAAGCCTGACATCAATTGGTACACGATCATCGTAGAGGGTGGGTGCTTGCAGGATGATGCCAGCAGTCCCGACAAGCACGGCGAGAGTAAATATCCATAAGAACAAGCGATCAAGTACCATAGCGACGTACTTCCAGTCCTCCTTCACCTGAAATCAATGAAAACCAAGATGAACAGAAGTATTCTTTTAAAAAAAAAGATGACAAGCAATGTAAGAGTTGTACGACACTATTTTATGGTAAGTTTTTCATTATATTACTCGTATAGACTCCTCTTCCCTCCGCGTGTGCTCCGCAATGAAGCGAACCCCTTCGACAGCCTTGGAGACCTCCGGGCAAGAGGACCAACAGTGACGATGGGTGGTGGCCGGCCCACTCTCGCCAACATCTACGTCTACCTCGATATCGTTTTCAGGAAGTTCTGAAGACCTGAGCAGTGGATGTTGAGAAGCTCTTGAAGGCGGAACATGAGGTGGTGGCGGAGGGGGTGGAGGCATTCCATGGATTTTACAGTTCCCATTGAGACCCATCGTCTCCACCACCTCGTGACTTTGACACACACAAACACACTCATACATTAGCTCCCATCTCTCGCTCTTATAATATAATACAGTATGTAAATGGGGTAAACCTGGGAGAGTACTCGTGATTAGATCTCGTCCTCATCATGTCTCCCAATCCGAGCGCTTCCCGGATATCGCGAAGCTGCAGCGAGTCGTGGAGTGAGAGCGTTGGTCGCAATTCCAAACCGTTGCAGGTTCTTATGAGCAATCTCCCACTGCCAGAGAGTCCTTGCGAGGATTTCATTCTTTGAGAAAATAATGACAACAAAGGAACACCATCCCATTCATTACCAAGATTCATACATATTTTTTTAAAAAAAGTAATTCCCTCTTTTCTCATTTCCTCCGTGAATGCAAATCCATTCCACATTCCAACCTACTTTTGTACCTTAAATCAATTTTGCCTTTGCGAGAGAACTTTGCAAAAAAATGAGACGAGATAAAGCACGCTCAACCTTCCATGCAACATATCGTACATTCCGTTTTTTGTGAACCGTCTTCGATTGTCATCTTAAAAAGTTTTTTAAGTTCTTCCCCTCTACTAGGGTATGTACATCAAACGAGAACAGGCTACTTATGATTTGTATCTCTATATAAAATGGTAGACACTCTACGAGGTTGGGAAACGAGAGCGTCTTCTTTTTTTAAGGAAAAATGGATGGTGAATTAATTCAGTGTTGGATATCAGTTTCCTCCAGCCGTCTCCACAAACAGGGCATGCCGCGGTTACAAATTTCCTACCCGAATATACTTATAAAGACAACCGCCACATAATATAGGCACTTGAACACATGAAAAATATTTCTATCTTTATCATATCTTTTAGGTATGGATTTCACAATAAAAAATCCATTACACACATTGGAAAATCGATAAATGGCTTGTCATCTTGGACAACAGTGAAAGTGTATGTGTGTACATTTTTGTACACTTTTTTCAGGAAAAGTTGAGGGAAAAGTGTAAATTTTGCTACAACTTTCACGGCCAGGAAGGAAGATATATAAACCTCGTCTTTTCTGAAGAGAAGTAAGTGAAACTCACACAAATATTCTGTTAAATCCCCCAATAAATCAGGAGCCGACAGCAAATTATATTGAGCACGCTTTTCTCTCTCTCTGATCATCATAAATTATATGTAGAGAACAAGTTTTACTGACTTTATTGTGCGGTGACTGGTGACTTACCTCTCTAAATAGTACTGCGGTCTACGCATGACGAGAAGTCGGGGAAGAATGTGAAGAAACACACGTCTCACCCAGGGTGCCATTGTATGAGTTTGAGGAGTCCGGAAGTGAACATTAAGAACCACCACTGTGACGCATATACTGAAAAAAAAATCATCATTTTCACCCATTTTTAAATGAATGCTACCTCCCAAACGGGAGACCAATTTAACAACGAATTCCTATCAATCAGATTACTTCGAATTTTGTCACATTCATTTCATAATTTTATAGCAAACGAGCTGTGCCTCTCACGCGGAATCACTTTGAAAACAATAGAAACTGAATGGTTGCACAACGTTTTCATTTACGAGTTGTTTTCCAGAAAGCCATTGTTTTATTGTTGGCGTTAGTCAGAAATTCTGGGCGACATCAGGCCTGGCAGTATATAAAAGCTTCGCACCAGCATATCATTTATTTCATTTCTCCTTGCAATTTGAGAAGCAAGAGCACACACCTGCTTGCAAACGTTGTTGGCACTTGACGATGTTACAACTAGCACTACTACTGGAACAAGATGCCACAACACATTCAGTCCATCGACTGTTCTAATCGACACTCTACCGACTCATAGACCCATGAATTGAAACTATTAGTATCTTTTTACCCAAATCCTCGCAATACATCGAAAGAAATTTATACATGATAGTATAAGACACAATTTTTGACAATTTTACGAGCCTAATCGCCCCCATTGTGTAGGCAAATGTCTCACAAAAAAGTGAATGTGAGAAGCTCAGAAATGACGTCAGCGTCTTCGTATTCTTGCCACCATACTTCTCTGTTTAACTTGAGGCGATAAGGAGCAAGCGTTAAGACCTTTATCAGGGGAAATTTATTGGTGTTTTACGCCGTATCTTCCTTACCTTCCAATTCTTTCTCTCAAACTCGTATATATCGGTTATCAGGAGAAAGCGAGAGAGAAAGAAATAACTTTGAAGAGATCGTCGAGAAGAAACAAAGACAGAAAAACTTCTTCCGATATACCACAAAACTCGCTCAATTTCACTTATTCTTCGTGAAAAAAGTATGCACCTTTCGTTGGAGAGGAGCGATATAGTGGAAAGAAATAAATGAATGTGACGTTCAACAAAGGGAATCAGAGAGAAAGTCAAGCAGAGTGAACTTTCTTTTTCTCTCTTTCGTCTTACCTGACAGTGTCGAGGATCATGGTGAAAAGCACAAATTTCCCTAGCAGCGGAACGACAAGACTTGTTGGGGGAATGATTTCTGCCAGCAGCAAGAAGAACACAGTAAGAGATAGGAGAATAGATATCGACAAACTGACCTATCAACACAGAAAATAAAATACACGCAAAAAGTTGAGTCATATATCCACTCCGCTCATACATTATAATTTTTTATGTTACACAAAATATATATGTAGTTGTCTCGTCATCTTATGCTTCTTCCTCGTGTTCTGCCGTTGCTATGTGGCTTGTGTGTAAAATTTATGTGGCGACTTGTCTGACTTCAATATAAACTTTATTGTGACTTTTTTAGGGAGCTTGTCTCCCCGTAATGCGATAGGAAACCGACAGACGACGCAAAGAAAGAGATCACACACTCGCATCCACGCGTGGAGGAGGCAGTGAGGAAGATGGAAACTAATAAATTTTCTTCTCCTGTCTCCTCAAACTACTCGTCGGCAACACACACGTAAAGTAAGTCGAAAGCATATCTTCACACGAGACAGTTGCACTTTATAGTGAAAAAAAGTGAGATGTGTGTGTGTGGATAATCGTTATCCACTCAAATAAAAAGTTCATTTGAAGCCAGAGAGGAGAAACCTTTCGTGTACACCACACACGTCTTTTATGAGGATAATGAAAGGGAAGAATGAAAATAGGATTGTGTCGTTGACATCGTCGTCCTGACAACTTTTCCTCTTTCGACTTGAGAGAAAGTGTAAAAAAAGCGGGACATTAGCTGAAGCAGAATCTCGAGAGAAAGAGAAGATCACAATAAAAAGGGAAAGAGGACGGAGAAATGTGTGCGGAACACTAAAAAAAGAAGCGTTTTCCCTCTTGTAGTCCTCTTCGAGGAAAGGATGTACTCCATTATTCCTTCCACATGATTTCCCAAAATGTACCAAAAAAAATGTGACTTGTGAGTGGTTCACGAGAGGGAAAAGTTTTACATATTTTTGTCAACGGTGTACATCTCAATATGGAACTAGGTGTACATAATTTAGAGGTGGTTTTCTAAAAAAAAGGACGTGTGTCATGTTTCATGTTCAATATAGAGAAAACACGGGTTATTTTTTGCACGATGGAAAAGTTGATTGAGGGCGGGGTTATGGGTTGGATGGGTGGGAGAGTTGGGTGTGTGTTCGGAGAAAAGAGTCGAGGTGAAATTGTTAAAGTTATTTCATCGTCATTGAACGAACAATACAGAGCAAAATTTTGAGTTCTTTTTTTCTTTGGATAACATTCGGTTTTATGTAATTTTGGAGAGACACATTTTCAAAATGTGGCGTGCATCTCTCTTGACGCTTTCAACCGTGTGAACATTATGGGCATTGATGTGTGCACCGTTTGGAAACCAGGGTAATGATCATGACCTCCTTTGCTGATTTTTTTCTCTCATTCCATTTAGGATTTGGTTATTAGCAAACACACCGTCGAGGAGGATGAGACATCAACGAATTTATCTTCAAAATGCGTCATTTGGCGAGACGCCTGTGCTTTCTCTCTAATCCAGTGGATACATATATATAACACTACATATCCGCCGAGGTCTATTTATTATTCCCTTAAAATTCGAGTTTTGTTTGTCTGCCGTCGCATCGTCGTCGCCTTTTGAGACTGATATCCCTTTTGAGTTTGAGTAAACAATTGAGAAAAATGCGGCGGCGAGCTGGCTGGGTATATACACAAATATTTCTCTTTTTGGCCACCGAGTCTTCTGGCGACAAATCCTGTTTTTTTTCCTCCCTGTTTGTCTCTTTGTCCCAGGTGTGCTATTTGTTCTCTCAGCACACGTCAACTCGCATTAGAGAGATGGAGAGTGAGAACAGAAGGAGAACCAGCTATTTCGAGAATGTGCTACTCTCGGGTTACTTTCTCTGCACCCGATCCTCAAACGCTCACAAAGAGAAGCCACAAAAACCTCTGGGCGGATTGGGAGCACACAGAGGTGAACTACATTTACAAATAGGTGGCCATTTAAGTTTTGACACGGCGCCACGACATCCAGTTGGAACGGAAAAAAACTAATAAATAATAAGTGTGTTCGAAAACCAGATGAAATAGAGACCTTTGTCTCTCTCCTCTCGAACATCCTCTCAACCACGCTGCCCTATCTCAGATATTAATTTATGAAAGCCTATCCCTTCCAAAAGGCTGAGTTTTGTTTTCCTGCTCAACAATGGGAGTAACGCAAATATTACAACATGAGAGCAGCAGACCTCTGGATTCTCTCGGAGATCCGATCCGATATCCTCTTTCTCTGCACAAGCCTTGTACAGAGACAGGAGTGAAAATACACTCGGCAAATCCGCTCGTGTGCAAACAACCAAAGCCAGAGGATAATCTTTGGATTGGAATTTTACGAGAATGATATCGTTTTCCTCGTCAACATTTTCCAATCTCCCAATCCTCAACCGCTTCAGCGAGTTCATCTCATGACACTCTCTCCTCTACTCAGCCTGGCTGCCGACACGGCTTACAGAATATACATCATTTCTCTTTTATTTCTGAGAGTGAATGAAACGTCATAAAAAATGCTGAACCATGAAGTGCACACATTTTATGACGGACACCTGGAACAAGAAAATGAGAGAAAGCAAAAAAAAAACAAATAGCTATATAAAGGCACCCACCTTCTATTTTAGGACTAACAAGGTGTAGTAGTAAAAGTAGGAAAGAAATTCCCTTTTCAACTTACCTGAAAGCCATCGTAAGTCCAAGAGCCGAACTTCATAACGCATGTTTGCTCGTCGAAAGGAAAGTATTCGACATCGATTTCACAAGAGGATTTGTAAATTGCAGGTGGCTTCCACTCCACCATCCCACTATGGTAAAGTGTGGCTTTCGTGGCAAGAGTTACTTCAAAGTTGCCATCCGCACTGGAGAAAGTAGAAAATAGAATGGTGTAAGCTGTAAATACTCACTTGAATATAAATGTTTTCTGTCTGGCTATACTACGTAAGTACACCATTTTTTTGAGAGCGGCCTGTTCTTTTTCATTCAGGGTCAATATTACTTTCTCTCTATTTTAACTCCATTCATTTCTTTCATTTTTTTTTCTTTGTCACTTCCTCTCCACTTTTTTTTACTTCACTCCGCATTGCACGCACTGAAGTCAACAACACCCACGCAATCTGAGGGAAGTTCTGCAAGGAAAATATTTTTAATAACAACCTTCCTCAGCGACATAGACATGTGGCCAAGTTTTCTCCGTTTCATTAGGGAAAATTACTCATGTCCTACAATGAGTTAATGATCGAGTGTTGAGAGTGAGTTACTCTGTCAAAAAGTTTCTTTCACACATTTGTATTCAGGGTGGAGGACGAGGAAATGTAAAAAAGGCTCTGCGTGTGTGAATACAACGTTCCCTTTTTGTTTCAGCAAAACTTTTCTCAAGGCAAAAGAGAAGGACTAGAGGACATGATTTTCCTGGATTGGATGTGTTGAGCACAATTTCTTGTGTTGGTCAACGACCTGCATTATTATATTTCTTCGTTGCACGCACCAAAGGGAACTGAGTTAAAAAAACCTTCTCTACGTTATCCTCATGTGTAGTTGTGGAGAATTTTCTTGAAAAGAAAATGACACGAGGATATGAGCTCATGTATGCAGCGTCTGCACACACACGCCGACAAGTGAAACAGCGTGCTTTCACTCTCAACAAAAGAGAACAAAGAACAAGAGCTCTAAAAGCTCGAAACACACTCACGCGTCACGCTTTCGTCGAAGACGAAACGGAGAAGGCCAGGTGTGCGTGAGCCTGGAACGGTGTGTTTGAAAAAAATAAGGTGAAACTATATTCTTATACCTGATTATACACAAAACAAGAATTTATGAAAGCACACTTTCTCCGCAGAGCATGAGTGTGAAGTCAAAGCATATATCATTTTCTCACTGATACGGAGGATATTTTGAGATCAATATTAAATACATATATATTGTCCCTCATTCTCGTCTAGAATTAAAGTAATGACAGAAAAAAGGAGGCGTTTCTTACTTGTTGTAGAGCACAATGTCTGGTCGCCAAATATGATCGGAAGGCACGTGGAGACTTTTTACACCTCCGTATTCTGTTGGGTCCCATGTCAACTTGTAGTCAACCCAAAACTGGAAATAAAGAAATACATCAAAGTTGTAGAGAGAGAACCTTATATCATTTCGCTCCTTCTCGGAAGGAAAAGGGAGGCAAAGTCATGCCTGGAATGTTAATGGGGCACACTCTACGCGAAATGGACATTAGATATCTACACAGAATGGAAACGCAGTACACAGAGTTGCACACATGTGAGCGTGTGTGCAATTCATGGTGAGTGAAAGTTAAAAGCTCACAGGTGCTAAAATAAAAAGGGGTATCAAGTTTCTTTACATATATACTCAGAGATCTTTAGATTCTCGGTATTCACACAGGGATGATGATACGGCAGTCAAGGGAAAGGCTTCGTGTGAGAACAGCAGGTGGATTATGCAAAGTCAGCAGCAACAGCAGCGAGAGTGTCACTGGGAAAAAGTGCACGCGCAGGCGACACTTCTTTAAAACAATGGAGAACAGAGGGGAGAAGAAAGGGTCTATGAGTTTTATAGATGAAAGGAGAATGAAGATAGAGACTTGTCTACTTATTCAAACAGCATGTGTCAGCACAATAAAATCGCGAGAAATGTTGTTCAATTCAATCGACAGCTAGCTCAGCGTTCACCACTGTTTCTCACGCTCCACACAGCCTTACAAGCACGGTGCATGCATTTATGTGTTATACCCGTGAACAATAATGTTTCAACGCGTTTCTGAGTCACAAGGAGCCCGTTCTTTACTTTCACTTCAAAGGAGAAAGAAGAGAAAGGTATATTTCTGTGGACATGTATTATTCGCCTTGAATTACAGGTAATGGTGGTGAAAAATATTCATGGGATACTTTTCCTCTTTTTTATTCACAAGGCAAAGCAACTTGTCTCTTCTCACATTTCCGTTGTCGTAGTACATCATAATTATCACGTGATTCCAGCGGGGACACAATGTTCTAACAAAAAGAAAGCAGAGTACTTAATGTTTTATGTAAAACTCTTACCTGTTCTACCCAAAGGTTAGTTGTCATAATTTGATTCTTCAAATTCTGTGAAAAACAAAACAGAAACAGACATGACACTTAGTTAAGCAATTATGTACTTCTTAATGCTCAAGCAACAAGCAGAATTTGTCGAGGAATCGTCACTAATGTATGCCGCTTTTAATGTAAATTTTTTGTCAAACGAAGGAATCCCTTGGGATTCCTTGCCTTTCTCCTTGAGCATTAATGCTTCCCATTCCGGTTGCTGGTTGTGTCTTAATAAAAAATTATTTCGTATTTTTGTGTTCTGTGTTCAAGTTTGCTAAGGAAAAAAGCCAACATTTTTGTGTACACAGTTTATACTGGACGAATGAATTTTTTTAGTAATATGAATGACGGCAGAGAAGCAAATAAGTCTCGGAGGTTTTTCCATATGAATTCGGGGGAGGAAACCGGTTTTTATGCAAATCCTCCGCGAATCGATAATATTTTATTTTCTTACAAACACGAGAGTCTCCTTTTCTTCCTTTCACAACTTTCATTGAGAGAGAGATGTGACTTGGGGACAACAACGGAACAAAATACACACAACACCGATAAAAAGAATAATAAGGATTAGAATGGAGGCGTTCACATGAGATGTGTGTGAGTGTATATTTGTATGTAAAAGTATAAACAAAAAATAATGCATGTTTTTTTTGCTTTCTCTCTCTCTCTCTTTCTTATCCATCCATGCATCGATGAGTGTGTTTACTCAAGAGTTGACACAAAAAAGCACACAAACACACACAACTATCCACTATATCGAAAGACATTAGAGGATTTTATATTGTGTGTATCGTCAAGTGGAACTCTGGAATGATCAAAGAGAGAGAAAGGTATTGATATCGTTTGTGCCATCAATGCAAGGGAAAGACCTAGAAAAGGAGGTTTTCTCCATCTCCCTTCGCCTGTTCGCACACTCACACATAGACAAAGCTTACTTCTCCACGGTGAGGTTAGCATCGAAGAGGATTGAGCACTTTAAGTGAAAAAAAACGCATGGAGCGTACGGAGAGAAAGTGGTGTGAAGAGAAAGTTGTTATGAAAGTCAGGATTTTGCGAAAGCCCGCTTACTTGTCTCCTCTCCCACTTTCTCTACATCCCTGGCTACATCGTTGCGCATTAACTGTGTTTTTTTGGGGTCGGTGAGGGATAAACAATAGACGCACGTAAATGTATGGAAAAGCACATTTTATGTACAATAATGCGTTCCCTATAAGGTTATTTATTGGTAGACACAAAGTTTGTTGTGTGGTCCACAGCATATTGTCGCTGTTCAAAGTGTCTATACACATTTCCGTGCTGTTGTCCAACTATATTTTCTCTGAGCGCTAACGTCTCTTTTTTAGATGACAAGGCACACTTTGTCCTATTATCTTTGGAGAATGACTGTGTCTATGTGTGTGAGAGAGTGCACCCCTACACATAATCATCTTTTGGAGAATTTCTTTCTCTGGAGGAGAGAAAGCACAGAGTATTACTTGTGTGCGAGCACAAACCTCAAGACGGAGAGAGACAAAAGCCTCTTTTGTTTGTGTGTTGGAGCGAAGGTGAAGTGAAAATGAGAGAAAGTTGAGGACAAACACTATTTCGTTGTGTGAGAGCGTCGGACGTGTGGGGAAATTGTGTGCGTCTCGACAGCACGGCTTTTCCAGCTGGAAAGCAAATACAAAAAGGATAAAATATATGGGGCTTTGGAAAACATGTAATGCTCCCAGTTGTGTTGTTGCGAAAAAGTTGAGCTTCGCGAAGAGACAACAACCATTTTCCCAGGGAATGTGTACACGACGATGAGGAAAGTGTAAAATGCCACCTTGGCTAACTCGCCTCATCATCATCATCTTCATCACTGAGATCATCACGGAAAAGGAGCACAGGGAGCAGGAGTACGGTTCTCAAAATGGTTTGAATACGAGACACACGCTGGGAGGAAAAGAGAGTGGGAGCCCATCATCTTTGTGAAAGGACGAGAAGAGTTTTCATTCTGAGCTGTGGCACAACCACCACAAAAAAATGGATGAAGATGTTGATGAAATATGCAGGAAAAATGTAAAGTTCCTCTCACGTCTCCAACTAGAAACAATGTGGTACGACGGAGAGAAAAAGAGCTTATGGCAACCCTATGGAAAGGAGGACGATGTTTGTTTACCTTAAAAAGTTGGAATCTCTCTCTTTGAACGTGGCCCAAGTCGTGACGACATCATCGCTAGAGTTTATAGTAATAATAAATTTGAATGAGGGAAAACAGGTTGATTTTCTCTGACGATGCGAAAAGAGCTTTAGCCTGAGAATCATGGGAGAAGGAAGTGTTACAGAGAGGGAAACCAGGGGGGATTACGCTTCTTCACATTTTGATGATAATGAGGATGCGATGGAATGAGCACACGGATTTTCATATCCTCCTCGAAAAATCCTTATGAGCAGCTCAAAAGCAGAGTTGTCATTTTCTGACCTCAGTTGCACATTAAAACTTTTCCTCGAGTGGGGGCACAACACTGAAGTTTACTTTGGAGGAAGAGAATGAAGGAGAAAGTTTACGAAGAAATTCGAAATCATATTGTGCACAAGATGCCAGAGTTTTTTTGGTGTGGATGAGCTGATTAAAGGGGCCATATACACATCACTTTTTTCTTAAAAGCCACATCAATGCTGTGTGCATTATATGAAGACGATTTTTGGACTTTACTTCCTCACCAAAGGATATCCACGGCATGAATACCGATTATTGTCAAAATATTGCCTAAACTTACTCCCATTATGTGTCCTACTTTTGCGGAAATCTCATAAAAAGTCTACCCTTTATTGCTACGACGATCACCGTCACGAACGGCAAAATAAACTTATCCTTTCTCTTTTAAAAGGGGAAGTAAAAAAAAGTTTCCTCAACTCAACAGTAACTCAATTTATGGAGTACGGCATATTTTTTGAATTTGACAAAAATTGTCAAAAGACATTAACTTCTCTTCCTTTTGACAAAGACACACGGCGCAGAGGGAGAGTTTTTGAAGACAAAGTATTAACAAGAAAAATGTATTCCACCTGGAATCCGATTTGTGTAACTTCTTCAAAGGCGGCCTCCTCCTCATTACACAAAAAATATTACAAGATTTTTTTCTTCTTTTGGAAATAGAATTTTTTCCCCAACTTTCTCCCTCAAGTAGTTTCTCAAGAAACTAACGTTCTCATTCAGCTGTCTCGAATACTCAACGGAAAGCTTGCACTAATTTTCAATCGATTACATGCAATGTGTCTTCATAGCAGAGAAAAAAAAAGGAACAAAAAAAATCTTTCTTTCAGAGAGCGCCTCTGAGAAAAAGTGATGGGAAAACTTTTCCATTTTCATGTTGTATAAACTTGATCAATATAGCTGCTTACTCAACTTCGGAAAACATTTATATCTCTCATTCCCTGTCTTTCAGAGAGAAAGAGACAGAACCACATTTTTTTGTGTGCTTGCCTCCTCGTCTTGATTTTCTTCAACATGTATAAGCTTTCTCTCATGGTTTCCATTTTGTTTTGAATGGTGAAAAAAAAAGGGAGGCAATGATTAGAAGAAAACCTTGAGTTGAGGATTCGCCTCAGAGACAAGACAAAAGACAATTCAATAACACCATTTTTTCTACTCTGTTGTGTCTTCCCACGTTTTTATACACGCACCCCGGCACACAAAAGTGTAACCAAAGACGATCCGTAAGAGTGTGTATTACCACTCTAATCACTTAGAGAAAGTTTTGCAAAAAAAAGTGCACAGGTACAGAAGAGAAGTGGAATAGGGAATGGAGACGGCGACATTTATTTCTTCTTTCTTTATTACTTTAGCCAACAGCTACGTCTATTGGTGAAATGAGCATCTTGAGAATACTCAACATCCGTACATGAACAATTCATATTATCTTTTAAACTTCTTTCCTTTTCTAGGCTCTCTCCCGCTGCAATTCTCTTCCTGCTTTGTTATCCTATATTTCCTCGTACCTGAGATGAAGCTAGACATATCGAATATAACTGCATTATCTCTTTTGTGTGTTGATAGCACTGAGAAATGCTAAAGAAAAGTTTGTTCAGAGGGAAAACATTCAAAACATATAATATACGTCCCAATAATAAATTAGTTAGACAAAAAGAAATCTTCTCTTTTTTATTCTACTTTTTCCCTTTCTCTCAAGCATCCATTGAGTATTATTACGGACGCTTCTCTCCTGAGTCAACCTTCTCTCCTTTCCTGCTCTCTCTTTCCCTGAAAGATATCGATCCAGAAGGCGGCTCAGCCATGGGAAAGACGAAAAGAATAAGACGATGTGTAAAAGAAGAAAGGGAAAAGGGAAAGCTTAAAGAGTGCAAAAAAGAGTGTACGTCTTTATAAGGATGTATAAGAAGCTGAGAGGTTGACTCCTTTTTTTTCTCCGTGAGATTCCTGAGGAAACGACTGAAGGCAAGTTAGAGTCATTTAAAAGGCCTCACTCTCAAGAACTCTCGCACACACTTTCCCTCACGTTATAACCATCTTATTCTTTTTTTAAAAAGAGAGAAAAGGATACAAAAACGTGAGCATCTTGATGGTATGCATAAAGCAGGAGTGAGACAGACAGAGAATAAAGAGAAAAAATCGTTCTCACAAGTTTTCTTCAAGAGTAAAAGGAAGAGAGAACTGAGACTTGTTTTTCACACAGTGATGCATGAGGAGCTTTTATTCTGGAGAATTGAAGGTACGAATGGAGCTGAGGAGATTCTTATTTTACATGGATGATGGAGAAGAAGAAAAACAACAAATCCTTCAGACTTTAGCTATGCTTATGTAGCTTTAGCAGCGATATTAGTCAAATTCTGGATGAAGCTCGAAATGCAAGAGAGTCCCAGAGCCTGGAGCCTTTCTTTGCCTCTTGTTTTCTCGCTTGGTGGAGATCGTTCACAAGGATTGCGTTTAAATAAGAGAAAGTATTTATTTGAGAATTTGAGGGAATGTGTAAAAGCGGAGAACAAGGTAAAGAACGAATATCACGCGAGATAAGTGGCGTGTTCCGTCTTGTTTCGTTCAATTTGCCAAGGCCATTGAAAACTGGGAGCAGGTAACAATATCCCGTCATCCGTGTACAACACAATTTTTTTTCTGGCTTTCTCTCCTCAGCAAAGCTTTCCCTGTCTCTCTCTCTTGCTCTCTGGGTTTTATGTCAAATGCACAGGTGGAAAGAGGGAGAAAGACGAGAGGAATATGTCAGACACACCTGGGGCCTCAGTGAGTCGCGACAAATGTTTAACAGTCGTCGTGGTTTTATACCAGCAGCAGTGAACCAAACTGAAAGAACTTTGGGACAAGAGAGAAAGGGAGCAAAAGAAGAGCGTGTTTTTTTTTCTCAGAAATTTCCATTTCCCTATTAGATTTCAAAGGAGATTCTAGTGGAAACCAGTTGTGGTCATCGACCAACTTTAAAGGCACACAAAAAGGAGTAAAACTCGTATTGACACACTGAGTTGCACACACACACATCCCAAAAAAAGAACGGGAGAAAGCCACATTATCTTTATGACGACTGAACTTTCTCTCTCTACAAACGTCGTGTGGAAATAATGTACACCAGAAAATTCCGGTGTGACAGAAAATCACATCCGAAAATGCCATTTATATATATCCTTGACTCCTTTCGTAATTCCATGCTTTTCTCTCCGATGTGAGGGCTGTGCGTTCTGTTTAGAAAAACGGCAATTTTCTCCAGGGCCGTCACACAACGTGACTAATAGCACAGTCATAAGTCAAATGGTACACAGAACAGTCATTTGATATGGTTTCTGTATTGTGTTTGTGCACTTTGCACAGGAGAGACAGACGTGAGTTTTGTCTCTAAAAACTTGTTTCGTCTCAAGGGCACCGCACACTCTCCTCTTCGCCTCCTCCCTCTCAGTACAACAAACATTGGTTATAATTAATGAAAATAAATTAGAGATGGACTGAAATGGGCTGCTTTCTCCCATTTCTTTTGTTTCGTCATGAACTCCGGTATTTTTTTTGTTAAACTACGTCTCCGCCATTTTCTTCAGTTTCGCAGTAAATGGTTGTTCTACACCTCCACCAATTTTAGTTGTGCACAACCTTTTGGCATTTTGAAAAGATAGTTGTAATGTGGTAGTAGTAACTCATCAAACTCGAAGGATTTAATTAACTCGACATCATGACTACACTTTAGTGAGACAGAAGGGGATTTTCAGAAGTGGGGTTTCCCGAGCGTATAAAAAGGCAATCAAAAACTTTGTGGCGAAATGACCAGTTGGAAATACCATTTAAAATGTGGGTAAGTGTAGCACACCTTTGCATCAACTGTTGTTGTTGTGAGTCACACTTGGAATGCGAATAATTCGAGAGGGAAGGCCGACTTTTCTCCTAATTATTAGGCATTTTTCATTACTGCAGAGAAGAGATGGTCGTCGTTCCTTCCTCTCATCCGGGTTTTTCCACCATTTCCATTTTTCCCTCGTATCCTCAGGGATTTGGTGAAAGAAAAGAGGACGAGCAATTTCCACAAAAATGTCTGCTATTGGAGAGAAAGCGTGTGTGTAGTGAAAGAGACTCTATTTTCCAGAGTTCGCATGAATAATTAATGGATTGAGTGCTCATGAGAGGAACATGTTTGCTTAACTTTTTTTTTCAGAGGAAAAAGTTGACGATGAAACAAAGTAGGGACGAGAAGAGAGAGAAAGCAAGCAACAAAATACAGAGATACACACGCCTTTCATATATTCACTTTGGTGGAAAGTGGGAAACCATAGTTGAATGTTTTTTTTGTCGAGGGATACTTCATTTTGATGGTGAGCACAACATTTCCACACTGCAATTCGATGGGAAATAGAAAAAAGGCCGAGTGCTAATCAATTGCTGAATGTATGCTTGAGTTGGAAAATTGGCGAACGTGAAGTGGCTACATATGAGGTTCTAATCATTCACAAATACTCGTACTCTTCGCTTGGGACGTATAAAAATTGCAGAGAATTCCCTTTGATACTACAATGAGCCTGGGTGTATATCCATTAGCCGAGTGGATAAGATAGCCTCTGGATATTTTGATATGGGAGAGAGAGAGAGATTTTGTTTGGGAAAGATCACTTTCAATATTACACACACTCCCTGTGCTTTCTCTCCTCTTGGAAAACAAAAATAACACTCGTGATTATGATCATCATCAGAATAGAAGCAATACGAGGGAAATAGCCTTTCTCTCGTGTGAGCCTTTTCCTCTGCTCCCATTTACTCTCCATTCGCCCACCGACATTCACACATCTGCGTCAATTGGGAAAATGACATGGGAAATAATTTTACGGAGTACTAGAAATCTACGGCGCGTCACTTGGGGTAGAGAATCAAGTACCGTGCTACCACACAATCACCATTACGCCTTCTTTTTAATTCAAGTGTCTCCCATTGGTTCTTTCAAACTGGGAGCGGGTAATAATACTCGAGAACGACTCTAATTTCAACTCCAACTCAAAAAATATCCATTTTCGGCTATATTCCAGCTAAAGCTCCGGTAGCTCTTTGGTCATCTGAGTTTTCCCCAGAAACCATAAACCAAGACGTGGAATCAAATGACATCAACATGATCTCCGATTGAGAGTGGTTTGCCGTTGAAATAAGCACGTATTAAATGTATAGATGGTTGAGATTCGTAAAGATTTCCATTGATGCCCATTTCCCGTATTTCAGCGCGGAACAGTTGTGAATACTGTGAGACGAGGCGGAGGTAACTCGCGTTGTTAATATTTTTTTACATACACAGTTGCGAGAACAGGAAAATCATAAAAAACAAAGCATACAATATCGTGTGTGAGAAGCAATTTGCCATGAAGCCAGCTTATCTCCGTGGTTCGTTCTGCTACAAAAGAAAATTATGCAAAAACCTGTTTCTATGATTTATCCAGGCACTATTTTGCTTTCTGTGTTTACAAGCGTTATGCACGAAAATGCGTTGGAACGAGAACGTGTGCAGAGCTTCGCAAAAATACGAGACCAGAAATCCTCTCTTCAGGTTTCACATCCAATTTACTACGGTTTTGAGAATGATGATGATGAGGGATGGTGATAATTCATGTGAAAAGTAGATAAAACTTGGAGAGAGAGTGTGTGTGAAAGAATGCATTAATTTCGAGATTCCACTTCGATTCTCTTCCAAACACAACACACTGAGTTGTAAGTGCTCCAAAAACAAATCAAATTAGTGGAGCTTGAGTGGAGTACAAAAATACAAAAAGAACACTTTTCCCTCAAAGCGTCACACTCGCAACGAAGAAAAACCACGACAGACACAAACAGGACGGGAATCATTAATTTGGAGTTAATGGGAGGAAATTGGATTTTTAAAATGGAAGCACACTCATCGACACTAATATCATACGAATTCTCTAAAGTCAACAGGTACTCTACGCCCAAATACTGTTGTAGTGAACGTGTTTGAAATATTTATGAAAAAAAAACAAGTGTTCACACAAATATCAGAACTACACACAATTTATGTGATTCACTTTGTCTTTCATTTCTCCAGAGAATTTCCACCAATTTCATTTGTATCAAAGTTTCCATCCTTGTCTCTCTCCTAACTCCCTTCTCAAATTATCAACTTTTTTTCGATGGAATAATCAATACATTGTTTAAGTCTGTCATACAATGTATTTATCTCGAACAGAAAAAGTTGGATGTGTAAAAAAAATACCGGAAGAGTTGGGCTAGAAAAACAGGCTGTTAAAGAAGAGCCCCCCTGAGGCTGAAGAGAAGCTATTCTAATTTTAAAAATCCGACACCACAATCCTCCAGCCGTGTATCTCTCTACGTCTGACTTTCTATTTTGTGATGCTGTAATAAGAGGTGCGCCGATGAAAATGCAGTTAGGAGCAATCGATCTTCTTTCACCATCAGCCACATTTTTTTCTCGCATATTGTCGGCAACTAACTTCATTTCCGGTAGGATATGGCAATACATAGGAAAAGTGTGAAGTGCTCCTCACACTTTCACACACAAAAACTATAAACCTCGAATTTTGCCATCGTGCAAGACAATCATCCACCTACAAACTAGTTTTCACAACGGAAAAGAGAGAATGCATTCACAAAGTGCTACTTTCTCCGCTTCCGCTTTCCCATTCTGTGAAATTTGTGATGTGAAGGACTTCCGTGAAACGTTTTCATTTTCCACAAGGAATTCTTCTTTCGGAACGATCCTCGTGAAATGCGGATTAAAAAAGGAGCACTGTCAAAAGTCATTTCATTTCCATTTAATCCGCTTCCATACGCTCGCACACACACCATTTTTACCAGGCGACACGGAGAGAAAGTATCTTCAATGAGAGGGAGAGTACGTACTACACCAAATCCATTGGGATTGCTCGCGCGCATTTTTAATTAAAACGGGAGAATGAGACTGAAAGATATCACTTTGGTTTTTATGGGTGTGTGGGCCCACACAATTAAAAATGTATATGAGATCACAAAAAGAGAGAGGCATACACACTCCCTACGAAGATCCTACACTCTCATCATCGTTCCTGAAATTCGCCATTTTCAGTCAAACACAAAGGGAGAAGCGGAGCGAAGCCTTTTTCAGTTTTATGAAAGCAACATCAAAAACTACTGACAATAATGGAGAGAAGCGTACATCCCTATGGCAACTCACCACTGTTTTTTCGGGTAGAGAGAAAATTTGAACAGAGAGTGAAAGCATGTGTCATAGTGCCACCAATATTTGCGAGTATACTCAAACACAGTCTACAGGATTGACTGTCACAGGAGAGTTTACGGAGACACAATAATAGTTTGTGATGATGGGTAGCAGCCCATGTCATCATGTTGTCTCGTTCCTCCTCTGTGTCACCTGGTTGGTGGTGTGTGGAACACGTTTTTTTCGCACTTCCTCCTCAAAGGTTTTCACATCGTTCAACTTGAATCGCACTCAAATCCACCACTCCCTCCGTCATATGGAACATGGTTTTGATCCTGTAGATTTCCGTGGCTGTGACGAAAGTGACATGTAAATAAAGTGGGACATGATTACCACCTTTTATGGTGACTTGTTTGCATTTAACTCTGTTTTTTGTTTATTCCTCATATTTCAGGCGTTTTGATGCACGTTTCAGACTAACATTGAGCATTTTATGGTTTGCCTCTGTAACCTTCTATTTTTTTACTATATAACGCCCTGCTTATCGTTGTAGATTTTTTAAATACTTTTACAATCTCTCCCATGAGGGCCATGAGTGTTTCGAGGTGAATATAAAAATAACTTGAGTCCTCACGTCACCTGCAGTTGAGAGTGAATTGAAAAATGAAATAAAAATTATGTCGTGCATCGGAATCAAGGAGAGCTAGCTGCGCTCAATCAAAGTCGCCTTGTCCTTCTTTTTTTGTGAGAGTGCACTCAAAAATGCAACACAAGGACAAGGATATAAATTTTAAAAAACAACAAAACCACGCATCAAACCTCTACCTGCATACCTTGTGGCCTGCAGTGACTAAAAGCTGGAATAAAATTGGTTTCACATGTAAAAATCAAAGTAAATGGAATGAGAAAAAGGCGTAGCGTGCAGGTTGCGATTAGTGTGACATGGACGTAGGACACATTTTAGGGAAATGGGCACACTCAGTCACAACCCGCTTTCTCTCCGTCGTTAATGGGCGCGAGAGATTATCCAGCTAAATATGCACATTCCATTAGAATGGGGAGTCCCATAAAATAATATGTGTTGCCGGTAGCAGGTCATTTCCCAGGGACCATTTCCCAGGAGGATAATTCCCTGGGGACATTTTCCAGGCGGAC